>JARBWK010003832.1:0-11517 GCA_030556195.1 Anolis apletophallus | reverse complement strand
GAAGCTGGGGGAGGGAGGGGCGGGCATGGCGCTAAGCTGTGGGAGAGCTGAAGCCAGGGAGGGCATGGCGTGGCCTGGATGCAGTAAATCATCTAAATTTGCATTCTATAAAATAAAAAATTCCTACCCTGGGCATTCCACAGATATATAAACCTCACTTGCCTAGTTTCCAACAGATCTCATAACCTCTAAGGATGCTTGCCACACGTGTGGGCAAAAAATCAGGAGAGAATGCCTCTGGAACATGGCCATACAGCCCGGAAAACTCACAGCAACCCAGTGATGCCAGCCATGAAAGCCTCTGTTATTAACTTTATTGATACCTCACCTTTCTCCCCATGGAGGCTCAAGGCAGCTAACAATCCCATAACAAATAAACATTTTTAATCCTCACCTTGGGTTTGGTGTGCTGAGCCTAATTTAATTTTTTTCTATGTTAAAATTATCCTATTTATTTTCATAGCACCTTAAGTTTCATCACATGACGGGGAAAAACTGAGGAGTCTGCGCAAGTCCTGCAACTGATAACTTACTGTGGTCTCGTTGCCTTCTGTTCTGTCATCTGTCTTCATTACTATAAATTCCATATCACTGGGTTCTCCTCTGATTGCTGTCTGCAAGAATAAGGTTCCAAGGTGAATACTGTTTGTGAATTAATACACTCCTATTAATCATTAATTCCCCAAATTCCTCAAAATGATTATGCTGTTACATGAGGGCCAGCACGGTCAGGTCAGATACGGCGATGCTCCCTCGGAGCCCTTTCTCATAACTAATGGAGTGAAACAAGGTTGTGTTCTTGCACCAACCCTATTTACAATCTTCTTCAGCATGATGCTCCAAAGGGCTACGGCAGACCTCGAAGAAGAAGGCATATATATATGCTATCGTACTGATGGCAGCTTGTTCAACTTCAGCCGCCTGAGGGCTCGCACTAAGACTCTAAACTATCTAATATGTGAGCTGCTTTTTGCTGACGATGCTGCCCTTGTCGCCCATTCAGAAGCGGCCCTGCAGCGCCTCACATCCTGCTTTGCAACTGCTGCAGAGCTGTTTGTGCTGGAAGTCAGCCTGAAGAAAAGGGAAGTCCTCTACCAGCCCGCAGCACAGGAAGAACACCATCATTCTCACGTCAGCATAGGCAAATCTGTGCTTAAGTCCATTCAGCAGTTCACCTACCTGGGAAGCATCATCTCTTCAGATGCCAAGATTGATAAAGAGATAGATCACAGATTAGCAAAGGCATAGAGTGCATTTGGGAGGCTTCACGAAAGAGTCTGGAGCAACAAACACCTGATACAAAGCACCAAAAACAGTGTGTACAGAGCTATCGTACTGTCTATTCTCCACGAGCAGTGCCGCGCGGCTTCCATCCACCTCCTCCTCCCGCGACCGAAAGGAATGCGCGAGGAAGGGAAGTCCCGCCCTCCTCCTCGCCGCCTGGGCCGCCCCCTTGCAAAGGAAGGAGGCGGCGAGGAGGAGGAGAAGGATTTTTTTAAAAAAAAATGTTTTCGAAGGGTTGAATCCGCTGCCCCCCAAAACCTGCCGCCCGAGGCCATGGCCTAGTCTGGCCTTATGGGTAATCCGGGCCTGTTTACGGACCTCCCCTTGACTATGAAAAATGAAATCCGCTCTTCCGTTGCTTTTATCTCAGGCCCCTTTCAGACAAGCCCTATATCCCAAGATCTGATCCCAGGTTTTCTGCTTTGAACTGGATTATATGAGTCCTCACTGACCAATAATCTGGGATAAACAGAAAACCTGGGATCAGATCCTGGGATAGAGGGTCTGTCTGGAAGGGCCCCCAGCAACATTGAGAAAGCCAGGAAAGTCAGAAGAAAAGTGAAAAGAAGTAAATGAGCAAAGTTGCTTTTCACAAATCCAACCATTGTAGACAAGCAGATGGCTTTTGAGCACTGCATTGTTATTTTTTGGAAACCCTGACCATTTTCAGTAATCCAGTCATATCTTATGTTTAATTGTCTCAACAATAAAAGCCCAAGTAAAACATTAAGAAAGATTTTTCTGCATTTTCATAATTTCTTATAATTCAAAATGAAGATGTTGAATGATTAGGTAGTAAATTCAGTTTATAGTCGACTCTCTTTTATTTCATCACTCATTCACACATCAAAAAATCAACAGCCAACATTTTTAAATTTAACTTTCATGAAACTTTTGAATATATTGTGCATAAAAACAACAGTTGAATTACCACTCTGATCGTATCTCCTTCATGATTGCTAATTGTTACCAGTTTGTCTTCGCCACCGAGCTATAACTTTTCCATTGCTCCAGCAACCACATGTGATCCGCTTTGTGTGTTTACCTAAAAAGGCAAATTTCCATAGAGTAAGCATGTGAAATAATTAAATAATTTTGTTCTCAACTCAATACTTGGAAATTAACTTGTTTTAGGTCATTGTGTTCACATCAAACTATCAAGCTGAGATCCAAGAGGCTAATTCTTAAAATAAAGAGTCAAGGAACTTGGCAACCTTTTAATATAGGTTGTTTGGGCTGGAAGTCAGCCTGAAGAAAACGGAAGTCCTCTACCAGCCCGCACCACAGGAAGAACACCATCATCCCCACGTCAGCATAGGCAAATCTGTGCTTAAGTCCATTCAGCAGTTCACCTACCTGGGAAGCATCATCTCTTCAGACGCCAAGATTGATAAAGAGATAGATCACAGATTAGCAAAGGCATAGAGTGCATTTGGAGGCTTCACAAAAGAGTCTGGAGCAACAAGCGCCTGAGGCAAAGCGCCAAAACCAGTGTGTACAGAGCTATTGTACTGTCTATTCTCCTCTATGGGTCTGAAACATGGGTCACTATCACCAACACCTGCGACTCCTCAAACGCTTTCATCAGCGCTGTCTTCGCACAATCCTAAATATACACTGGACCGACTATGTGACAAATGTTGCTGTCCTTGAGCAAGCAGGGATCACCAGCATTGAGACCATGCTATTGAGAACACAGCTGCACTGGGCAGGGCACGTCTCTAGGTTGGAGGACCACCGCCTCCCAAAGATACTACTCTATGGTGAACTCGCCACAGGTCAGCGCAAGAGAGGTGCCCCCAAAAAGAGATATAAGGACTCCCTGAAACAACATCTCAGGCTCGGCCAGATTGATCACCAACAATGGTCCACCCTGGCCTCATATCGGGAGGCATGGAGACGCACTATCCACAATGCTGTGGCTTCTTTCGAGAAGACACGCCGAACGGGTCTCGAAGAGAAACGACAACGCAGAAAGAACCGCAACTTGGATACAACATCACCCAAGGAGACTTTCTGCTGTGCGATCCGCAACCAGACTTGCCTATCTCAGATTGGCCTTTTTAGTCATCAACTTGCTTGTAAAAAGTGTGGGATGAGTCCTTCCTAAGAATCTTCGTTCGCGAAGTAATGCCGAGAGAGAGATCAAGTTGAGATCCAAGAGGCTAATTCTTAAAATAAAGAGTCAACGAACTTGGCAACCTTTTAATATATATATAAATGTTGTAATGTGAATCAATAGCGTCTCTTTACAAACAGTTATCATTTGAGATTTATAAAACAGCTGACACAAATATGAGCTCTGTTTCTTTCTACAAATGTATTTATTATTTTAATATTATTATTTACTATATTTCTATACCGCCCTTCTCAGCCCGAGGGCGACTCAGGGCGGTTTACAAAAAGTTATTTGACTACATTGACCGCTGATCGAGTATGTCAAAAAAAAAAAAGAACATTGCTCTAAAGCAGGGGTGCTCATTATGGTGATCGAGAGCACCTAGGTGATCTTCGGCCCTCTTCCAGGAGATCTTTGGGCCTCACCAGCTGGATGGCATACTCCTGTCATGCGCGCAAGACGCGCGCCTCCCGCCGCTGCCTTTGCGGGGCTTCTTTTGCCAAAACGAGGCTTTAGTGGGCGGGCCCTGGCGCTCTTGCCACGCACGGTGTGGTGACATGACCGCCCATTGGTTGCTGCTGGGGGAGCAAGGCGAAGGCATGCGCACGGATAGGATGCGAGACTGTGGGAGGGATGGAGGGAATGTGTGTGTGTGAGAAAGAGAGAGAGCCAAGGAGAGAAGAAAGAAATCCGGAGAACTTTTTCGGATCCTTTTGGCAGGCAGGCAGGCAGGCAGGCGGGCGCTGGAAGGAGAGAGGGAGAGAGGGAGAGAAAGAGGCGAAGGAGGCCGGGCAAAGCCAAGCAAGCCCCGCCGCAAACCCTGCTGCTGCCCTCGGGACTCCCATTCCAAGCTGAGACCTGGGCAAGCGAGCTGTGTGGGGCTGCAGGAAGGAGGAAGGCAACGAAGACATTAAGAGAGAGCGCGCGTGCAGGCAAGGAGGATCCCCTTCCCGGGTGGGTGCGGCGGCGAGTTCGTGGGCAGGCAAGAAAGAAGCCCCGCACGGACGGAAGGCTGCAGTAGGAGCGTCTGTAGATGTGCACGCCAAGACGCTCACATGCACAACAGGTGATCTTTTCAACTTGATTGTTCATATAGTAGCTCGCATGATGAAAAAGTGTGGGCACCCCTGCTCTAAAGAGTTATTGGATCTAAGATCAGAAGACTAAAATATAGAATAATATATATTATTAATTTGCTACTTTTGGGTGAAATCAACCAGTCTGTTTTTTTAAAGTTAGTCAATGTATTGGTTACTGCGAATGTACCTTTTACCCCCACCCCCACCCGATCCCAGAGTCCCACCCTCCCTTCCCCCACCCTCACCCTTTGTATCAGTGTCGTTGTGAATGTACGTATCTTTGTTATGTCTTTTTAAACTAATAAAACTTTATTTTAAAAAAAGTTATTTGACTACATTATGGTACTGACCCAGGATAGGAATTTTGCGAGAAGTTTGATGATTATATATGAGTACATTTCCTTTGGTTGTTCCTGCAGCAAGTAAGGGTTCAGCTTTTGCCCATCGTAAGAAAGACATTGGTTCCCTACAATTCCAAAAGAAAGGAAAGAAAGGGAAAAGAGAAGAAAAATCAGTACTAGTAACAAGAAAGAGAGATAATGAGATACTATTCAACATCTTTATCAACGACCTGGACAACGGAATAGAAAGCATGCTTATTAAATTTGCAGATTGGGAGCAATAGCTAATATCCAGAGGACAGGATCGGAACCCAAAATGATCTTAACCGATTAGGGAGCTGGGCCAACTCTATCTATCTATCTATATATCTATGTGTATAATAAAAGTCAGTGTTTGTGGCGGGAGGTGCAGAGGAATATGTGGCAGCATTTTGATTGGTTGCCACTGTGGGATTATTTGCATAAAGGACTCTGATTGGCCAGCCTCAGAACTCCAACATTCTAAGGCACCAGACAGAGGGGATTGGTTGCCATGGAGGGAGTATTTGCATAAAGGACTCTGATTGGCCATCTACATTCTAAGGCAGGGGTGGGCAACTATTTTTTCCAAGGGGCCACAGGAGAGCCAAAAAATATTATGGAGGGCCGCACCTAAAGGCGGAACTACATGCTAATCTACATAATTTATTTATTTATTCACTTACTATATTTACTATATATTACACATCATTAATATTAACATATTAATATATCAAGAAATATTCATATATTATTAGTATTAATATCATAATTATTATATTATAGTATATATATATAAGCATAATATATTGAAATTATAATATATCATATAACATTATATTATATTATTTATTATATTATTTTATTATTGTTATAAAATTATTATACAATAATAATAAAAACCACTAAAATAAAATAATGCTTCCTTATAGTCCCCTTCTCTGGAGATCTTTATGCAGAGGCCAGGCAGGGGAGGCAAGGCAGGGGCCCTTAGGCGGGCCGGATAGAATCAGCCAAAGGGCCGCATCCGGGCCCCGGGCCGCAGTTTGCCCACCCCTGTTCTAAGGTGACAGAGAGGGAAAAAGAAAGGCCTCAGGCAGTCAGTCACTGGGGCCCATAGCAATGACGGATCAGGACCAAACTTAGAGGAGGGTGGACCACGGATGATGGGACTTGAGGTACCTTCACTCATTTCCCCGAGACTGCTGCGACCCTCATCCAATTACTGATCAAGACCAAACTTGGCACACAGAGCCCCCATGACCCACTTTACATCCTGGTGCAAATTGGAGAAGGATGGACCATGGATTATGGGACTTGAAGTACCTTCACTCACTTCCCAAGACAACTGCAAGCCAAATAAACAACTGATAAGGACCAAACTTAGCACACAATGTCTTTCTCAAATAACCCGGGCAGGGCCGGGTCCCCCAGCTAGTTTTGGCAATAAATATGAAATGCAAAGATATAGGATGGGTGACATCTGGCTTGAAAACAGTACACGTGAAAAGGATCTGGGAAGCTGGGAAGTGTTTGGTAGAATAGAGCTCAGTCTGACTCAGTTTTGAAATGACACAGATGATTTCCCTACCTAAATGTTAAATGTATCTGTGTTACTCAGTTGTATTTAGCATTCAGTAGATTTGCCAACACACAGTAATCACTAGGCACTGCCCACCATCCCACCACCTTTATGGGGGGAAAACTCTTTTTGAAATTTCAGCTGTTATGTGTCTTCAATTCTGGGAGCAAGGAAGCAGGGGGGGGAAATGTTGATGCTCTCTCACTCTTGGCTGCCTCAAAGAGAAGAGTGTGAACCTTGGAAAACTATAACTCCCAGGACTGCAAAGTATGGAGCTGTGGTATTTCAAGTAAGATCCAGCTGCATTCATTTCACAGTGTAGAAGATGCACCCAGAGAAGTTTCATGGATCTTGGGTAACTGTAATTCCCAAGACCATCTCATGGAGACAAGCCATTTAAAGCAAGGTCCAACTGCATTCATTCCATAGTGTAGATGCTCCCAGAGCCTTGGAGCCATGGGGTTTAAAGTGGGGTGCAAGGGCATTCATTCCATGCTGTAAATGCACCCAGATAAGGGTATGGAACTTGGAAAACTATAACTCCCAGGACCGGATAGTATGGCGCTATGGTATTTAAAGTGGGGTCCAAGAGCACTCATTCCATAGTGTAAATGCACCCAGAGAAGAGTATGGACCCTGGGAAACTATAACTCCCATGACTACACAGCATGAAGACATGACATCATCATCATCATCCTTCTTTCCTGGCTTTCCCATGCAATACAAGGCACAGACATATCATGGAAGGAAGGGGATGGAAGGGAAAGACCAACACATATGTTGATGCCTCAAATGCCCTTGTTTGTTTCCCCCGCCAGCTCTAGTTTTTGAAATACAGAACATATGCCATCTACCAGTACAGGGGTTGGGAACCTTTTTGATTCAGAGAGCCATAAAAGCAAAATATTTAAGTGAGAGCCGTGTGTGTGTGTGTGTGTGTGTGTGTGTGTATACACACACACACATACATACATACTGAATTCAACTAAATGTGAGTATATATGTACATACGATGAGAAAAGGATTCCCCCGGCAGAATGACGGGACACTTCAGACCTGGCTCTGCAAAAGGCATGCTCAGGACTCTGGGAAGGAAGAGAAGACTGAAGGAAGGAAGGGGGAAAGAAAGAAAGACAGAGGAAATAAAGGAGGGAGGGGGAGAGGGAGAAAGGAAAGAAGAACGAACTATGGAAAAGGAAGAAAAGAAAAGCAGGAGACAAGGAGGGGAAAAGAAAGAAGGAAATGGGAAGTGAGGAAAGGAAAGGGTGGGGAAAAGAAAGGAAAGGGAGTGAGGAAAAAGTAAAATAATGAAGGGAAAAGAAGGAAAGAAAGAAGGGGAGAGAGAGGGAAGTGAAAAGATAGGGAAGGAGTAGGAAAGGGTGAAGGGGGAGAAAGAAAGGAAGAGAAAGGAAAGAAGAGTGAGAATGAAAGAAAAAATGAAGGGGAGAGAGGGAGGGAAAAGGAAGGAGAAAAGGAGAAGGAAAGGGTGAAGGGGAGAAAGGAAGGAAGGAAGGAAGGAAGGAAGGAAGGAAGGAAGGAAGGAAGGAAGGAAGGAAGGAAGGAAGGAAGGAAGGAAGGAGAAACTGGAGGAAAGAAGGAAGGGGAGAAAGGGAGGGAAAAGGAAGAAGGAAAAGGAAAGGGTGAAGGGGGAGAAAGAAAGGAAGGAAGTGGGCCCCAAGAGAAGTGGGGGATGAGGAAGAGGCGATGATGACGGTGCGGAAGCGGCAGTCACGGCGTATTTGTGTCACTCCTCCCCGCCGCATGCTGGGAAACCAGGGCCCAGGCTGCTCTGGAGAGCCAGATAAAATCATGAAAAGAGCCACATCTGGCTTCCGAACCATAGGTTCCCTACCCCTGTACCCAGGCATGTAGCCAGGGGGGGGGGGGCTAAGGGGGCTTCAGCCCCCCCGAAATTCTCAGGTTGGTCCGCGAAAAAGGCCTTACTGGTACATTATTTAAACTGTTCTGTGCATTTAAATCATGATCTGATCACCATGCACATTATATCCCATATTAATGGGGTTATTGGGATAACAATATAACAGGTTTGCTAGGGTAGACCCTCTCCCCCCCCGTCTCAGCCCCCCAAAATCCTGGCTACGGCCCTGCCTGTACCAGTAGCTATCTGCTAGTCCATAGAAAACTAGGATAACTACCGTGTTTCCCAGTATGACACCCCTGATTGTAAGACGTATCGGGGTGTCAGGGGTCGGCTAATGTAAGCCGTACCCGAATGTAAGCCGTACCTCGTCGCCACGCCCACGCCGCCGCCGCCCGCCGCCGCGGCCCATCGGCCGCGGCACACCTCCTTTCTGCCAGGCCTCCAAGGGAGGGAAGAGAGCCAGAAGCATGGCAAGCGTGCGCTGCATCAGAGTGACGCGTCATCGCTTTGCCCGCCCCGGCTCTCTTCCCCCTCCTTTCCTTTCTCCAAGAAAGGGAGGGAGAAGGGAGCCGGGGCGGGGCAGAGCGACGCGTCACTCTGACGCGTCGTCGCTTGCCCGCCCGGCTCTTCCCCCTCCTTTCCTTTCTCCAAGAAAGGGAGGGAGAAGAGAGCCGGGGCGGGGCAGAGCGATGACGCGTCACTCTGGCCTTGCGGCGCTTTGCCATGCTTCTGGCTTTCTTCCCCTCCCTTTCTTTGTCCAGAAAGCTGCGCCCGCGGAGGTGTGCGCGGCGGCGTGGCGGCAGCGGCGGCGTGGCGATGGGAGTACGTCTTAGTTTATATAAGACGTACCCCGAAAGTAAGACGTAGGGGGACTTTTTGGGGGGAAAAGAAAGTAAGACGCTGTCTTACTTTCGGGAAAACACGGTATATTTAAGAAACTAGAGCTGATGTAATGTATCCAATGAAATTTTCTGAATTAGCATCTCAAATAACCCCAGGAACAGGCCCAAAAACCAAGACACTCATTTTTTTTTTTGGAATGTGTTATTATAAGGTTGTCTTCTTATTTAAGATACACACTGGACTACACGTGTACTTTTACTTAATATAGAAGTCATTCATACCTCATATTCGTGTCCAGCAAGGTGGTTTTGTTTGTGTTGGCATCCCACAGACAAATGGAACTGGACTTTTCAGCAATCATTGCTAATGTATCTCCATCTTGATCCCAGTCCATAGCAATGCAGTTGCTGAAGTAGCAAAGAAAATATTAAGCACCATTTCTAAAGATGCCTTGCCTAGATCAGTGTTTCCCAACCTTTTTTGAGCTGCAGCACATTTTTTACATTTACAAAATTCTGGAGCACACCAACAACCAAAATGACACAAACTGACACTCTAACTTACTATATTGTACTATACCATTATACTGTAATATTATTAGTACTATTACAAGTAATATAAAATATATAATTTAAATATTGTATTATTTTTAAAGTGTTATCTTGTATTACATTATAATAATATAAATATTATAGGTACATACAATATATTATCAGTAAAGCACAGGAGTTAATCCTGACTGTTCTCATTACTCTCATAGTCAATAACGATATACACCATGACTATGACAAATACTGATAATATAACGATATAATAGCATATACTAAGGGAAAATAATAATATTATGTTAATACATAGTTCATAATAATAATAATGATAATAATAATACTAATATAGCCCATGAGGCTCCTTCCACAGCACGTCACAGTCTCTGAGGCCCGGTAGGCCGCTTGCGTACCTGCCCGGAGGTGGGCCCCATTGTTCCCCACGTCGTGGCAGCACTGGGCGAAGAGGCAGTAGCGCCGCGGGTAGGAGAGGAAGCCCGTGAAGGCGGAGGCAGCGGCAGCAGCCAGGGCCAGGCTCAGACTCTCAAGGGCTCCACCGCCCCGGCCGGCCGGACTAGCGCCAGGTCCGCCACCAAGCCCAGCACCGCCAGGCACACCCGCCGCCGCATCGCCTCAGACGAGGCACTTCCGCTCCACTGGCGTTCCCTGAGGAAAGGCGCTTCCGGTCCCACCGCCTCTGTCACCACCGTCTTGGTGCTGGGTGGGAGTTGAAGGCCACCGCAACAGGATTGGCCCGCAGGAAATAAAGGGGCGTGGCTTATTCAAGACTCAAGAGGTTCCAATTTCCCACGGCACACCGGTTGGGAAACACTGGCCTAGATTATATCACATTGAATTTTACTGCAGCATTTGCTTGGATTCGTTGAGGTATCAATTTCCAATTGCTTCGGCTCTCATCTAGTTTTGTAACCCAACCTTTTCTGAAAGTATTAATGTAATACCAAGATTATTGCTAATCTTGGTTGAGCAAATTAGTTGGTAAAATGCTTATCTTGGTTGAGCAAATTAGTTGCTACATTTTAAATTCATTTTGTAAACCTTAGTTTGCTTAAAATGTTAACAAAGTTTACACATGACTATGACTGCCCTGTCCCATTTTTTAAAAACTTACCCTTGCAAAATAATTTCATTCTTCTTTTGACCATGCCGATCAAAGATCTGTACAGTGTGATTATGTCTTTGGAAAAAGAAATAAAGAGAAAAGATAGCCCAGAAAACCAATTAATCATGTTGATGGACTTCTTTCATACACCTATAAACATTTTAGACTCTTATCCTCTTACTATGGGTAACTTTCTGATTCTTCTGAGTAGTTAAAATAAGCAACTTTTCATAGAAATGCAGTGTAAACATCTTCAATATCCTGAATTATAAAAGAGGCCTTCCAGTTTCATGAGGACGCCTGAAAAAGTGAAAAAAACTGTAAATAAAAAGTAAAAACCCCTTTTACCAAACAAAACACCTCTCTCTGGGTCCTCTATGGTCCTCTATGGTCAACTTCCACCTAGAGCAGTGGTTCTCGACTTGTGGGTCCCCAGGTGTTTCAGCCTACAACTCCCAGAAATCCCAGCCAGTTTACCAGGAGGCTGCACAGGCCGAAAGAGCCACAGGGTTCAGTAACAAATCTCATACTCAGGGGCGGTCTAAGGTTATTTTATATAGTAAGCAAACACTATTTGGCGCCCCTTGTCTCCGCCCCTCTCCCTTTGCCTCCGCCCCTGCCTACTTGCATGGGCGCCGCCCGACCGTGCCGCCACAGCAGACCTCCCTGCTGCTAGCCTGCTGCCTGCAGGAGCTTCTGAG
>JARBWK010003831.1:0-11517 GCA_030556195.1 Anolis apletophallus | reverse complement strand
GAAGCTGGATTTACAGAAAACGGATTGCACTGGAATATTAGTTAGTCCGTCGACCGGAGAAGAGTCTTCGCAACCATATCGATTATTGAATGGATTATAAATATTTTTCTGGGAAATTCCTACATTATTGTTTAAGATCATCTGGAGAGGCCCTGCTCTCGGTCCCGCCTTCTTCGCAGGCGCGACTGGCGGGGACGAGAGACAGGGCCTTTTCAGTGGTGGCTCCTCGGCTTTGGAACACCCTCCCGAAAGACATCAGATTGGCCCTCCCTCCTGACGTTTCGCAAGAAAGTCAAGACCTGGCTATTTGAGCAGACATTTGCTGATGAAATATAAGGCTTAATTGGATATATGGAATGACGACGATGCGATGGGAACTGATTTCAACATGACGCTGAGGCTGCAATTGTATGTTTTTAATTGTTAAATTGTTATTATATGTTTGGGGGGGGTTGACTTGTTGCTGTGTTGTATTGAGGGCAGAGACTGCCTGTGTAAACCGTCCCGAGTCGCCTTCGGGCTGAGAGGGGCGGTATAGAAACGTGACAAATAAATAAATTATTGATTTTTTTGCTGACTCTCGGACCTTCTTGAGACTGAATATAGTTTGTGCATTTGGACTTAAATAATAGCATAGCCCTACAAAGGATATGAATATATATGGATGCTGATTGTTACCTTATAAGAATATACTATTTACAAACTCAACTTTTTTTACTCCTTTTTTTCCCGCCAGAGTGTGGTACAGTCTTCTTCTTTGGAGACTTTTAAGCAGAAACTGGATGGCCATCTGCCAGGAGTGCTTTGAATGCAATTTTCCAGCTTCTTGGCAGAATGGGGTTGGACTGGATGGCCCACAAGGTCTCTTCCAACTCAATGATTCTATGAAGCGACACATACCCTTTAATTCCACTGGTCAACACTCATTGTGGTGCCTCAAATATTAGACCTGTTTCTGGGTATATCTGACCCACTGATTCCAAAAAAAGCAGCATCCATTTTCCCTTACCAGCTCCAGTTTTTGAGATACATCACATAGGCTATCTACCACTTGCCATCTACTTGACCATAGAACATAATGATCACCATATCTAAAGGAATAGCTGAGCTGGTCTATTCAATACAGTTCAATGCAGTTTTCCAGGTACAGGCCTAAAAACCAAGATACCAAGGATAATTTTTTGTTGTTGTTGGACCGTGTAATTATTAACTTATTAAATTATTAACCCTTTGTCTAACCAGCCCTCAGCCTCCCCAACTGATCAGTTCAGGCTTTTCCAAAAGCACCCTGTCCCTCCCTTAACAGCCCACAAGTGAGGAGAAAGTGAAAGAAGACAGTGAGAAAGAAATGGGATTCATGTTCCTTTGAGTCTGGATCCGTAGATCATAGGTTTCGACCTTGCTCACTGTTATATGCTGTTCTTTTCAGATAAAAGATTATTTACTCTAAAAAATATTTGGTTATAAAGACAAAACATAGATCCCTTACACAAAATCATGTAAGGACAGGTCTCTAAAGTTATCCAAAACCCAAAATGTTTGGCACTCTTTTCATCTGGCTCAATTTCAAGGAAATGCCAACTACCTTAATCCCAATTACATGGGATGAACAGCTGTCTGCCTGTTTTTCTTAAATTAATTTCACCCATCGGCGTAATTGAGAGGCGGGACATGAGGTGTGCATTTGTTATTTCTGTCTTTAAATCTTTTGCTACTCTAATTTTAGTAGAAGATGAGCCAGAAATTACAATTCATTATGTTTTTATGGGACCATATTTCCAAGGATTTTTCCTCAATGGTGTACCTTCAATTTCTAACTACCGCAACAAAACTGAGATATATTAGACCCTATAAGCTTTGTAGCATCTCCACAATCTTGGTCCAGTATTGCTGCCAGTATAACTCAATATCATCAAATAAATCTCAATATCATAATCTTTGTATTAAGTCACAACAAACAACACGTCTTATTCTTAAACAAAATCAGGTGCTTTGTAGAAAACACTATGTAGGGTTATCAATAACTTGACTGCATATCCAAATTACTAGTTACTATGAACACGTGAATCCTGCAAGAAAATGTTGTGTATGGAATGTTTATTTTTAGGGCTCCAGCAACTTTCATTGAGGGCATTAATTCCATCTTCCTATAGATCAGTGTTTCTCAACCTGGGGGTTGGGACCTTGGGGGGGGGTCACAAAGGGGGCGCCAGATGGGTCACCAAAGACCATCAGAAAACACAGTATTTTCTCTTGGTCATGGGGTTCTGTGTGGGAAGTTTGGCCCAGTTCTATTGTTGGTGGGGTTGAGAATGCTCTTTGATTGTAGGTGAACTATAAATCCCAGCAACTACAACTCTCAAATGTCAAGGTCTATTTTCCCCAAACTCCACCACATTTGGGTATATTGAGTATTCATGCCAAATTTGGTCCAAATCCATCACTGCTTGGTGGATGCTCTTTGATTGTAGAATAACTATAAATCCCAGGAACTACAACTCCCCAATGACAAAATCAATCCCTCTCCCAACCCCACCAGTATTCATATTTGGGCGTATCGGGTATTTGTGCCAAATTTGGTCCAGTGATGAAAATACATCCTGCACAGGGCTGTAGCCAGGATTTTGATTCGGGAGGGGCTGCTTGATTCGGGAGGGGCTGGGTCTGAGTGAGTGAGGGTTAGCAAACCTTTTGTATCGTTATCCCAATACCCCCATGCATATGGGATATACTGAGCATGATGATCAGATCATGATAAGAATACACATAACAGTTTAAATAATGTACCAGTAAGGCCTTCTTGCGGACCACCCTGAGAATTTCGGGAGGGGCTGAAGCCCCTCAAGCCCCCCCCCCAGCTACATGCCTGATCCTGCATGTCAGATATTTACACTATGATTCATAACAGTAGCAAAATTACAGTTATGAAGTAGTAACAAAAATAATTTTATAGTTTGGGGTCACCACAACATGAGGAAGGGGGATAATGGGGTCATGGCATTAGAAAGGTTGAGAACTACTGCTATAGATTAAGTCAGTGGCACAGTCATTAAAGATACCAGAACATTACACTTTGGGGAGGGTTCTCCACCGATGGTTTCAAAATTCAAGCTTTTTATTATCCAAGACTGCTGATATCTTTCTCAGAAATGTGATTGCAAACTCTGTCTGAGCAAGTTTTGTCAACAAAACACTGTGATGGGTTCATCTTAGGCTAATCTTAGGTCAGAAATGATGACAAAAACAGAAGCAGGACAAAAATGACTATTTTGATACTATTTTTTCTGCTCCAGAGAAGACTGCCCCAGGGGATAATAAATATTGGATAGTTTTGTTCCGGGAAAGATAATGCTATAACCTAAAAGGGATTTTATTCCGGTGGCAGGCTAGAAGCTTTCTTTACAGACAGGCTTTTAAAGAAGAAGGTATTCAAGAGCCAAGTCAATGGGTGTTGTGTAGTGTTTTATGTATTTTTTAATTATTTTAATACATTGTTGTAGGCTTTCGTGGCTGGAATCACTGGGTTGCTGTGAGTTTCCTGGGCTGTATGACCATGTTCAGGAGAAAATGCTTCTGGAACATGGCCATACAGCCGGGAAAAACTCACAGCAACACAATGGTTTTAATAGTTTTGACAATTCAAATAGTGCTTGGTTTAATTCTATTGTAGTGTTTATGGTCTTTAGGTTTTGTATTGTATTGTGTTTAGAACTGTTTGCTGCTTTTGCATCTCGAATAAGAGTGAAAAAGTGGCATATACAATTTTTTGTGTGTCAAGAGCGACTCAAGAAACTGCAAGTCACTCTGGTGTGAGAGAATTGGCCGCCTGCAAGGATGTTGCCCAGGGGATGCTTGGATGTTTTACCATCCTGTGGGAGGGTTCTCTCATGCCCCCTCATGGGAAGCTGAAGCTGACAGATGGGAGCTCATTTCGCTCCCCGGGTTCGGACTGCTAGCCTTTTGGTCAGCAGTTCAGCTGGCACAAGGGTTTAACACATTGTGCCACTGGGGGCTCTGGACATATATTATAATAGTAATAGTAATAATAATAATGTATTTTCAGTATGTTTTAATGGTTGTAACTATGCTTAAATGGTGCTTATTATGTATAGTCTATTGGTTTTATATTGTGTTTAGAGAAGAAAAGTGTACTTTTAATAGGGTTTTAATGGTTGCAATGGCTGTAACTATGTTTAAATAATGTTTGGTTTAATTCTATTTTAGTTTACAGTCTTTAGATTTTATATTATACTAGCTTGGGGACCTGGCGGTCCCCGGGTCACTTGAGAAAGGCATTGTGTGTCAAGGTGGGTCCTTATCAGATGTTTGTGTGGCGTGCAGTGGTTTCCAGAAGTTAGTGAAGGTATTGCAAGTCCCATCATCTGTGGTGTACCCTCCTCCAAACTGCAGTAGGGTGTGAGTGGGTCACGGGGGCCCTGTGTGCCAAGTTAGGTCTTGATCCATCATGAGCAGGAGTTGCAGTGGTATCATGAAATTAATGAAGGTACTGCAAGTCCCATCATCTGTAGCTCACCCTCTTCCAAACAGCAGGAGGATGTAGAGTGGGTCATGGGGGCTCTGTGTGCCAAGTGTGGTCTTGTTCCTTCATTAGAAGGCGTTGGAGTGGTATCATGTAAGTAGTGAAGGCACTGCAAGTCCCATCATCCATGGTCTGCCCTCCCTCAAGCTGCAGTGGGTCAGGGGGTCCTGTGTGCCAAGTTAGGTCTCGATCTATCATGAGGAGTTGTTTTAGGGGTATCATGAAATTAATGAAGGTACTGCAAGTCCCATCATCTGTGGCTCACCCTCTTCCAAACAGCAGCAGGATGTTTAGGTCATGGAGGCTCTGTCTGGAAAGTTTGGCCTTGATCCATTAATATTGGAAGTTAGAGTGGTATCATGAAATTAATGAAGGTATTGCAAGTCCCATCATCTGTGGTGTACCATGCGCCAAAGTGTAGCAGGATGTAGAGTGGGTCATGGGGCCCCTGTGTGCCAAGTTAGGTCTTGACCCATCATGAGAAGGAGTTGCAGGGGTATCATGGAATTAGTGAAGGTACTCTAAGTCGCATCATATGTGGCCCACCCTCTTCCAAACAGCAGCACGATGTTTAGTGGGTAATGGAGGCTGTGTCTGGCAAGTTTGGCCTTGATCCATTATTATTGGGAGTTGGAGTGGTATAATGGAAGTAGTAAAGGCACTGCAAGTCCCATCATCTGTGGTGCAGCCTCCTCCAAAGTGCAGCAGATCATGGAGGCTCTGTGTGGGCCTTTGGGTCTGTATTAGTGGATGAGGGTCACAGTGGTCTTAGGAAGTTAGTGAAGGTACTTCAAATCCCATCATCCATGGGCCCCCCCCCCCTCAAACTGCACCAGGATGTAGAGTTTGTGTTGGGGGGGGGGGGCTGTGCGGCAAGTGTGGTCTTTTTCTGTGTCCCAAGGGGCCTAGTTAGGAGAAAGAAGAAAAGTAAGTCTTTTAAAAAATATTTTTTTTATTGTTTTATCATTGTCAACACAATTATTATACAATGTCTATCATACAGCAGATTCATGTTGTTCATTACTAGCTACAATACAATACTTAAATCTTGGCATCTGCCGTTATTTTTCTTGCACATTTTTTAATCCCTCACCACTGTGCTCCCCTCCCCCCTCCCCAAGCCATAGCTTTTACATATCATTTGTCCAAAATTTCATTTCTTCCTTTGGAGGTAACTTGTCTTCTTTCTTCTTTAGTCCTTTTTCGATGAATTTTTCCATACCTCATCGAAATCACTTTGTTTCCATATACCTCTTTTTACTTTTAGTATACATGTTAACTTGTCATTTATTGCCAATTTCCACACTTTTTTGTACCATTCCTCTATTTGTATATTTATTTCTTTTTTCCAATTCCTTGCTATAAGCAATCTAGCTATTGTTACTAGGTTTGTTATCGCATCTTTATCTTTTTTTTCCAATTGTTTATTATTATATAATGATAATAAAGCTATACTAGGAGTTCTTTCAATTTTAATATTCATTATATCTTCTATTTCTCTAAATACCTTTACCCAAAATTTACTTACATATTTACATTGCCACCACATATGTATGTATGTTTTTTTAACATCTTTTCTCAATGCTACTACATTTACCTCTTCCATTTCTTTTAAATATTTTGTTATTATTACTCCAAGGTATTTTAATTTATTCTTAATTCTAATTCCCATTTTTCTTTGTTCTATAAAATCTTTTTCTTCTTTCTTTGTATAATTAAATAGCATCATTTCTGACTTATTCCAGTTAACTTGTAAACCCGTTGTTTCCCCAAGTTTCTCTAGATGATCCTTTATTTTGTCCATTTTACCTATTATATTATCTATAAATAACAATGTATCATCTGCAAATAAGCTCACCTTCTGCTTTTCCTTTATTCCTACCCCTTCTAAGTTTTTATCGTTCCTAATGGCATTTGCAAATAATTCTATCACCATCGCAAACAAAATTGGTGATAGAGGGCATCCTTGTCTTGTTCCCCTTGTCACTTTTATCTCTTTTGTCACCCCATCGTTTATATTTACTACTGCTGAATTTCTTGAATAATATTGTTCTAGTAAACCTTTTATTCTACTTCCCATTCCAAATTTATTCATAATTTCCCTTAGAGCTCGCCAAAAGCTTTGAATATATATCTAATGATAATATCCCTACTTTTAATTTCCTCTCGTGAACCACACAAATTTTGTTTAATACTTTCCCTATCAGATTTTACATTTGTCTTCCTTTTACAAACCCACATTGATCTTTTTTAATATATTTGTACATACATTTATTCATTCTATTGGCTATTATAGCAGATAAAATCTTTGCATCCTGATTAACTAGTGATATGGGCCTATATGATCCTGGGTCTGTTAAATCTTTATCAGGTTTTGGTATTAATATTATCAATGACTTCCTCCATGATTCTGGAATGTTCTCTCCCTTCATTATTCCGTTGTACAATTCTGTTAATTTTGGGATCAGTACATCTCTAAAGCTCTTATAAAATTCTGTTCCCAGACCATCCAAGCCAGGAGCTTTCCCAACTTTTAAATTCTTAATAACTTCCTCTATTTCCGTCTTCTTAATAGGTTGTTCCAACATTTCTTTGTCTTTCTCCTCTAACCTACTCTCCCAATTCTCCTCCACATATTTCCTAATTTCCTCTATGGAACTGGCTTTTGTTTGGTATAATTCCTTGTAGAACTCTTCAAAAACTTTCAATTTTTCTTTCATAGATCTACATGTTTTACCAGTTTTGTCTTTTATCGTATTTATTATACCTTCCATTTTCTTTTTTTGTGTGGATTTGGCTAACATCTTTGAGTTCCTATCACTAAATTCAAAAAATTCCCTCCTTAAATATATTAAATTTTCTTGTACTTCATCTATTTCCATTTTTTCCAGTTCTTCTTTTTTGGCTCTCAACCTCACATAAGTTTGTGTCTCTCTTTATTACATACTTTTTTTTCCAACTCATCTATTTCTTTTTCTAGATTCTTTTTCCTTTCTTCTTGCCTTTTTTTGAGGTTAATTGTCTCTTTTATACATAGCCCTCTCACCACCGCTTTCATTGTGTCCCAAAGTAAGTCTTACTGTGAAAGAAATCAGGCTGAGGCCTAGCCAGGAGAATGAAGCCTATTTGCAAAGTTCTGTCTGCGAGAGGTTTGAGAATAGGGAAGGAGGAATGGTGGCCAATCAGAGCCAGTGTAGAAAATGCTGACTCTGTGCCAAGCAAACATGGTGTTTGCGGCAATGGTGTCCAATCAGAGGCGGTTTAGCAATGAGGCAATGGTGGCCAATCAAAGGGGGTTTAGGAAATTCTGCCTCTGTGGCAACCAATCATGATGTTTGAATGTAGGGGGTGGGACTTGAGAGGCCGGGACTTTAGAGGCGGGGAGCCAATCAGAATGCTGGCACATATCCACAAACCCACAAACAAACAAACCCACATACAAACTTTCAGCTTTATAGAGAAGAGATAGAGAAGAGATAGAGATAGAGAAGATATAGAGATGTATAGCGATAGAGATAGAGATTAGTATAGCGATAGAGATAGAGATTATGTTTAGTACTGTTCACTGCTTTTGGGTTTTGATTAAGAGAGAAAAGGCCAAAGCTAGCACTTTGAATTGTGCTTGGTAGCGGACTGGCAGCCAGTGGAGCTGATCTATGCTCCCAGTATGTTTATATTCTTTAGGTTTCAAGTTGCATTGTTTTTAGTACCGTTTGCCCCCTGGTGGCACAGCAGGTTAAACTGCTTAGCTGCTGAACTTGCTGACTGAAAGGTTGGTGGTTTGAATCTGGGGAGCGGGGTGAGCTCCCACTGTTAGGCACAACTTCTGCCAAACTAGCAGTTTGAAAACATGCAAATGTGAGTAGATCAATAGGAGCCACTTCTGCGGGTAGGTAGTGATGATGCTGGTCACATGACTTTGGAGATGTCTATGGATAACCCCCCAGAATTGGATACAACTAGACTTAATGTCAGGGGAAAACCTTTACCTTTGCCACTTTGAGTCTCCTTTTTTTATCGTGTCAGGAGCGACTTGAGAAACTGCATGCCTGGTGTAGATGCCACTGCGGGGAAAGGCAAAGGGCCTGAGGCTGTTAGGAATTGTGGGAGTTAAAGTCCAAAACACCTAGAGAGCCAAAGTTTGCCCATGCCTGATCTATACAATGGAGTGAATGAAGTTGGGTACCACTTTAAGTTCAACGGGAATCGTGGGAGTTGTAGTTTTGCAAGGTCTGTCACCTTCACAGCCAAAGTGCGCCAAACTACGACTCCTAGGATCCCATAGCACTAGGGGCCCTTCCACACAGCCCTATATCCCAGAATACTAAGGCAGAAAATCCCACAATATCTGCTTTGTTTTGGGTTATTTAAGTCCACATTCAGATATTGTGGGATTTTCTGCCTTGATGTTCTGGGATATAGGGCTGTGTGGAAGGGCCCTGAGCGATGGCAATTTAAAGTGGTGTGGAAGTGCATTAATTCCACAGTGTGAGAGAACCGGCCGTTGCCCAGGGGACGCCCGGATATGTTTTGATGTTTTGCCATCCTTGTGGGAGGCTTTTCTCATGTCCCCGCATGGGGAGCTGGAGTTGACAGAGGGAGCTCATCCACATTCTTACCTGATTTGAACCTTCAACCTGCAGGTCTTCAGTCCTGCTGGCACAAGGGTTTAAACCCATTGTGTCACTTTGAGTAAGGGAGAATATGAGAGATGCAATATAATAATACCTAATTATTATTATGATGAATTGGCACGATTTGCTCAAAAAGAGGCATTATTGCCTTTTCTTCCCCAACTGACTGTCCAGTTCCGAGCACAATTCAGAGTGCTGGCTTTGACCTATAAAGCCCTATACGGTTCTGGCCCAGCTTACTTGTCCGAATGTATCTCCTCTTATGTCCCACCTTGAAATTTACGATTCTGGGGAGGCCCTCTTCTCGATCCCACCTTTGTCGCAAAAACGTTTGGTGGGGACGAGACAGGGCCTTCTCGGTGGTGGCCCCTCGCCTGTGGAATTCGCTCCCCAGCGACATTAGATCAACCTCTTACCTCCTTTCCTTTAGGAAAAAGTTAAAGATGTGGCTATGGGACCAGGCATTTGGTTAGATAACTGGGTAGCAGGCGCTAGGCGGACAATAGAATGATGACAGTGTTATGAAAATGGACTGTGGACTGTCTTCGGATTGCAGAACTTGGACTATTTGTATAGTTGTGTTCTTAATTGTATTTTTAATTGATTTTAATCTGATTAATGTGTTATTTATTGTGTAATTGTTGTTTTTATTGAGTGTATATGTATGTGGGCATCGAATCACTGCCAGTTGTGAGCCGCCTTGAGTCCCCCGGAGGGTGGGTAGAGAAGGGCGGGTGGGCATGTAGCTGGGGGGGCTTGAGGGGTTTCAGCTCCCCCCGAAATTCTCAAGGTGGTCTGCGAGAAGACCTTACTGGTACACTATTTAATCTCTCGGCATTACTTTGAGAATGAAGATTCTTAGGAAGGACTCATCCCATGCTTTTTACAAGCGCATTGATGACTAAAAAAGCCAATCTGAGATAGGCAAGTTCAGTTGCAGAAAGCACAGCAGAACGTCTCCTTGGGTGATGTTGTTCCCAAGTTGCGGTTCTTTCTGTGTTGTCGTTTCTCTTCGAGACCCATTTGGCATGTCTTCTCGAAAGAGGCTGCAGCATTGTGGATAGTGCGTCTCCATGCCTCCCGATGTGAGGCCAGGGTGGACCATTGTTGGTGATCAATCTGGCCGAGCCTGAGATGTTGTTTCAGGGAGTCCTTATATCTCTTTTTGGGGGCGCCTCTCTTGTGCTGACCCGGGGCAAGTTCACCATAGAGTAGTATCTTTGGGAGGCAGTGGTCCTCCATCCTAGAGACGTGCCCTGCCCAGCGCAGCTGGGTTCTCAATAGCATGGCCTCAATGCTGGTGATCCCTGCTTGCTCAAGGACAGCAACATTTGTCACATAGTCAGTCCAGTGTATATTTAGGATTGTGCAAAGAGAGCGCTGATGAAAGCATTCAAGGAGTCGCAGGTGTTATGTTTATTCATATCATGATCTGATCACCATGCTCAATATATCCCTGAGGGCGGAGTATAAATATTCAAATAAATGAAATAATCAAAAGCACCCCATCTGTTTAGTCCAGGCATCCTCCAACTCTTTGGGCCTCCAACTCCCAGAACCCTACCGAGCTTGTTCAATTGTCAGGAATTCTGAGAGTTGAAGACCCAAACAAACAGCTGGCGGGCCGGAGTTGGAGGATGTCCAATGGCCGAGCAGGGATTCGAACCCTAGGCCGACGCTCAGCACCACCAACCTGGCAAAGCCTGTGAGCCTCCCTCCTGCGCGGCCCCGAGTTCCTCCTGCGCTTCCTCCCGCGGGCAAGAAGGGAGGCGTGGGAGGCCAGGTGGGCGCGCCTCCCTCCCTGCCTCCCTCCCTCCCTATCACCTGGGCGGCCGCGAGGAGCGCTGCCGGGATCGGGTTTCCTGGCTGGGAGGATCCTCCCCGCCCCTGGCCCATTGTCAGGGTCACTCGGCACTTTCCGCCCCGCCTCGGCTCCTTCCATGGGGCCTCCCTCCTTTCCTCCGCCCCTCGGGAGAAGGCAACTGGGGAAGGGAGAGGAGCTCCGGGAGCCTCGCCGCCGAGTCTTCCGGGAATTCCGCGCGTCTCACCTGGAGAAAGGCAAAGGAGGAGAAGCGCGACGCACAGCCTTCGCTTTCGGCTTCAGGTAAGGGGGCATCCCTTGACTTTCGCAGGATTCCTCCGGAGGGATGGGATGCGCCACGAGTGGGCGCCCAAAAAGAACCCAAGGACTTGCTGGCTTCTTCCTCTCCTTTTCCAAGGCGAGAGGGCGAACTGGGACCTGTGAACGCCAGTCTATCCGAGGGTGCATCTACACTGTAGCGTTAATGCCGTTGCGGACACGACTAAAGCTAGGAAATCCGAGGGTTTCTGTCGCCCGGCGGG
>JARBWK010003830.1:5000-11519 GCA_030556195.1 Anolis apletophallus | reverse complement strand
CAAAACAACAGCAATCAGCAGCACAGCAGCACCAGCAGCAATTAGCAGCACAGCATTAGCAGCAGCAGCAGCATTAGCAGCAGCAGTAATCAGCAAACACAGCACCAGCAGCAGCAGCAGCAGCAGCATCAGCACAGCATCAGCAGCAATCAGCAGCATCAGCAGCATCAGCAGCATCAGGCAGCAATTAGCAGCAATAGCAGCATTAGCAGTACTGATACTGGCAGCATTAGTGAGCACATTAGCAGCACAGCATTAGCAGCATTAGTAGCACAGCATTAGCAGCAATAGCAGTACAAGTATTAGTAGTATTAGTAGCATTAGCAGCAGTAGCATTAGTAGCATTAGTAGCATTAGTAGTATTAGCAGTAGTATTAGTAGTATTAGTAGCATTAGTAGTATTAGTAGTATTAGTAGTATTAGTATTAGTAGTATTAGTAGTAGTAGTAGTAGTAGTAGTAGTAGTATCAGTAGTATCAGTAGTATCAGTAGTATTAGTAGTATTAGTAGTATCAGTAGTATCAGTAGTATTAGTATTATACCGCCGCCAGGCCGGAGACCCAGGGGCCGGCAGAGAACCGCGGTAGGTGCATCCGCAAGGAGAGCCACCACAGCACCTTCCTCGCCCAAATCTCCGCAAATAAGACTCTAGAGGGCAAAAAAGGGCTGCTACGGCAGCTGAAGAGGGAAGAAAGAAATAAAAAGCAAAGGGAAGTGCCCGGACCGGTGGCGGAGCCAAAAACGCGCTGGAAACGGCGGACGGGAGGGTAAGGCAGGTTGGAGCCTTCAGAGCCGTTTGGAGCTGATTGATTGAAGAAGGAGGGAGAAGTCAAGCAGATAAGACAGGCTGTGGATGCCTAAGTGTCTAAGTGCTCAAAGGAAGAAAGAAATCTTCTACTTATAGAAGAAATACATTAATAGTGTGGAAGAATCTGTAGAAACTTTAAGATAAAACCACAGAGACTTGACTACACATAGGAGGATGGCCGAAGAGTGACACCTGGTGGAAGAGAGCAGTGAGCCCAAAGCCTAAAGCTTAAAGGGTAAAAGGATAGATATTAAAGCCAATTAACAAGAACAGGTGAAATACAGTCGACAGCTGGGAGGACGATTGGATTTCCAAAGAGGTAGACATGATGGGGACCAGAAAGAAGACAGAAAAAGATAATAAGAGCATTCTTATGAGAAGGGAATCATTTCAAGAGGATGGGAGACTGGGAGACCAGTTAAAGGAACTAGTATTCGAAATGAAAAAGATGAATGAAGCGATTGGAAGAGCCTCAGAAGAAAGGCAACAGATTAAAGAAAGTATTCATGAATCAAGGAAAGAAATGAAGAAAGAGGTGTCAATCCTAAGGAAGGAAATGATTACCCTATATGAAAAAGTGGAAATAATACAAAGAAGAGAAGAAGACACAAGAGCTAAAGTACAGATAGAGCAAGAAAAAATAAAAAAAACTAACTGAGGTACAGCAGGAGCTGAAAAAGAAGAATCTTCAATTGGAACTATTTCAAAGAGATTTTCAATTGAGGATACGAGGTCTGCCAGAGAAGCAAAATGAGAAATATGAGGAGACGATGCAAATAGTGAGTGAAATGACAGCGGCACTTCTTCAGAAGGAGCAACAATTGATGGATGAGAAAATAGAAAAAGCATATCGAGTCTCCACAGCTTTCTCGAGGAGGAACAAATCAGAAAGGGACATATTGGTCCAATATAACTCAATAAGGATTAAAGAGGAAGTGATGAAAAAAAACCACTATGCAAACCCATATACAGTGAAGGGGAAAGGTATAAGAATAATGAGAGAGATACCAAGCGCCGTACTTGATAACAGGAAAAAATATTACTTCCTGACAGATGTCTTAAAAGATCACGATATTAGATTCAAGTGGGACAAGGTAGATGGACTAACGTTCTCATTTCACTCTGTTAAATATTGGATCAATTCTGCTGAGGCTGCTGACGAGTTTTATAGAAAGTGGGAGCACATTCTTGACCCTTCGAATGGAAGAACAGAAAATAATAAAAGGCAAAAACAAGAGAACAGGGCCCCAGCGAAGGGTTTACATAAAGAATCATACAGGAACCGAGAAGGATTGGTGGACAAACTAAAAGGCAGCAAACCAACAGAAGACAAACCAGGAAGGAAAGGAAAGATGGATGAACAAGAGCAAGATGAGGACGAACCGACGGAACATGACTCAGAGACAGGATCGGAGGAGGCAGGCTCCGATGAGGAAGGCCAAGTCCAGGACTACTAAATAATATTAAACTATGGAGGTAAAATGCTTCTCTCTCAATACAAACGGTATGAACATACCGGAGAAGAAAGCAAAAATTTTTCACTACTTGCAAAAACAGAAGGCGTGGGTGTATGCATTACAGGAGACACATATTAAGGAATCCATAAAAGACCTCCTGGAAAATAAGAAATTAGGAGTTTTGTTTAGCTCTGCAATAGAAAAGAAAAAAAAGGGAGTAGCACTATATATTAATCCCGCTCTCGAGCCGGAATTATATTATAAAGATAAGGACGGAAGAGTGATTGCAGTGGTAGGGAATGTAAAAGGGAAAAATTCTTTTATTTGTGTTTACGCGCCGAATGGTCCAAAGCTTAATTTTTTTGATAAGCTCAATGAGAAAGTTATAGCAGCAGATTGTGAAGAGTGTATAATGTTTGGTGATTTCAATGGGGTTATTAACCCTGCTGTGGACAAGAAATGTGAAAAAGGGAAAAAGTATAAGGGCAATGTGGGTAAGCTCCCAAATTCCTTCTTTAAGATGGTCAATACAAATTTACTGGAAGATATCTGGAGAACCCAGAATGGGAAGAGCTATGATTATACTTTTTTTTCAGGGAGACGACAATCCTGGTCAAGGATAGATTTCATTTTGGTATCCAAGGGCTTAGTAAGACAAGTGGTAAAAACTAAGATACACACGAGAGTAGTATCCGATCATGCACCGACTGAAATAATATTAAAATGGGGGGAGAGACAATACAGATGGAGATTAAACGACTCATTATTAAAGAAAGAAGAAGATATACAAAAAAATAAAGAGCTAATTAAGGAATACTTTACAATAAACAATCAAGGGGATACGGATATGTTAACAATATGGGAAGCAAGCAAAGCAGTGATGCGTGGGAATTTTATAGCCCAAGCCTCCTATATAAAGAAGCAGAAGAAAAATGAGATGGATAGGCTTCAGACGGAATTGAATATGTTAGAAAGGAGATTGAAGAAAGATCCAAAAGATAAGGAGGTGGGAGAAAAAATAAAATATAATAAGGCCCAAATAAACCTACTAACAGTGGAAGAGATGGAAAAGAAATTAAAATTCCTAAAACAAAGAAATTTCGAATATGCGAATAAGTCGGGGAAGTGGCTCTCATACTTAGTAAGGAAAAAAGCTCAAAAAATATAATAACAAAAATAACAAGAGGCGGAACCTCATATACAAAAGAGGAAGAGATCATCAATGAGTTTGTCACATATTACCAGGAATTATATAAAGATGATGGTATAAACAGAATTGATATACAAGAATATCTAAATAAACAAAACCTCCCACACATCTCCGAGGAAGACAGGGAGCTCTTAAATGCGGATATTACTGAGGAGGAAGTGACTATAGCAATAGACGGACTAAAAACCAGGAAAGCACCGGGCCCGGACGGGTTTACGGATATTTATTATAAAAAGTTCAAAGAGAACTTGGCACCCCAACTTAAAAAGGTAATAAATTTAACTATCCAACAAGGCAGGATGCCAGGTACATGGGGAAGCTCAGACATCGTGATAATTCATAAAGAAGGGAAGGATACAGAATGTGTGCAAAATTATAGACCTATATCTCTTACAAATCTGGATTACAAGATATTCGCGAGCATATTAGCCTCGCGACTAAAATGTTTTTTGAATAAGTGGATTGGTGATAGTCAGACGGGCTTCCTTCCTAACAGAAAAATGAAAAAGAACATTAGAAACATAATAAACGCGATAGAATATATGGATAAAAATATCGACTCAAAGGCACTCTTCGCGTTTCTTGACGCGGAGAAGGCCTTCGACCGAATTGGATGGGGAATGATAGAGAGACTACTTAATGAGTTAGATATGGGCACAAATTTTATTTCAGCAATAAATGCAATATATAAAAATCAGGAAGCACAAATACTAATTAATGGACAGAGATCAAAGAAGTTTCAAATAAACAAGGGGGTGAGACAGGGTGCCCCTGTCCCCATTGATTTTTAATCTTGTGATAGAAGTAATGTTAAAAGATATAATACAAGATAAAGAAATAAGGGGATTAACTGTAAAGAATCATAGTTACAAAATATATGCCTTTGCGGATGATTTGGTATGTATTGTCGACAACCCCACAGAAAATATGGAAAAGTGGATGAGGAAAATTGAATCATTCGGTAATGTAGCTGGATTCAAGTTAAATAAAAGTAAATCACAAATTTTAGTTAAAAACATAAATAAAAAGGAAGCCCAGGAGATAGAAAAGAAATTTGGAATACCCATAGTAAATAGCGTAAAGTACTTAGGCATAATATTATCCCAAAAAAATTGTCAACTCGTAAAAAATAACTATGAAAGAATTTGGAAACAAGTAAAAGAAGATTTAGGAAGATGGAAGACCCTAAATCTATCCCTATTAGGGAAAATATCTTTAGTTAAAATGAAAATTTTCCCAAAGTTAAATTTTATGTTTCAAATGTTGCCTATTTTAAAGAATCATACCATACTGAAAAGATGGCAAGCTGAGCTAACAAAATTTATATGGGGAGGGAGGAGAGCAAGAATAAAACAGAAATATTTACAAGAAGCCCCGGAAAATGGAGGACTCGGCATGCCTGATCTTACTTTGTATTATGATGCCAACTGTTTAGACAACATAAGGGACTGGATAGATCTACGGGATACAAAATTATTGAATTTGGAGGGATGGGAGAATAGATTCGGGTGGCACGGCTACCTATTATATAATAAGACGAAGGATGACAAAAATGTAAAAAACCATATAATAAAAGCCCCATTATTAAAAACATGGAATAGATATAAGGATACCATCCTCAGGAAATGCCCCTTATGGGCATCTCCTTTAGAGGCTCTCCAGATAATAAAGGGAGTGAGAAAAAGTTGGCCTCTATACAGTGATGTTTTAAAAAAAGGGAAAAATGATTTCACCCTGAAAACCCTGGAGGAACTTAAGGATTTAAAAATAAATTGGTTTCAGTACGCCCAGCTAAAGATGAGATTTAAAGCGGGTAGCCAAATTGGATGGGAAACAATGCCGACATTGGGCGCGAAGGTATTGACCCAGCAAGGGAAGAAAAGTGTTAGCAAGATGTATAAATACTTATTAACTAAACGTCATGATAAACTGCCAATAAAAGAATATATGAGAAAGTGGGAAGACAATATAGGACATCAAATTAAAAGGGAGGACTGGGAAAGGAGCTGGCGCCAAAGGCAAAAGGTTACTTGTGCACAATCACTAAAGGAAAACCATCTGAAAGTTCTGTACAGATGGTACATAACCCCTGTTCAATTAGCCAAAATGTATAGAAATGGGAATGATCGGTGTTGGAAGTGCCAAAAAGAAAGAGGTTCGTACTTCCACATGTGGTGGACATGTGGAATTATTAAGAAGTATTGGACAATGGTACAAAAACTGGTAGAGGGAATGCTACAAGTTAAACTAGACCTAAAACCAGAAATCTTTCTGTTAAATATTGTAGAACCCGGGATGGGGAAAGAAAAGGAAAGGCTACTGTGGCATATTTCGACGGCGGCCAGAATCGTGTTGGCTAGAAAATGGAACAAAACAGAAATGCCCGATGAGGAAGAATTATTGCAAAAACTACTTGAACTAGCCGAAATGGACAAGTTGACCTGTCTTTTAAGGTCGGGAACAATTAATCAATTTAAGGACACTTGGCATCCGATGATAAAATATGTAAAAGATAAGAAAAAGATTGATTTGAAAAGCTTTTGGATATAGGGTATAGGACTAGAATGCTCTGAGAACTCTGGTTCCTCATATATATTAGGAAAGGGCGATGCCACCCGGTGAAGTCAACCGTTTGTCTGTTTTGTTTTTAGCTTGTTGTCATTGTAACTCCCCTGTTATGTAACCCTTCCCCGAACTGCCCCCGACCCCCCCCATCTCCCATCCCCCACGACCTTTCCCACCCCCATACCCCATGTTACATGTGTCTTTTTTTTAACCAATAAAAAACCTTTAATAAAAAATAATAATAATAATAATACTTTAATATTTGTGAGTCGCCCTCCACCAGTGGTGCTCCGGGCGACTTACATCATTTAAAAACCTAAAAACAGCAATGTACAGCAGTTTAAAACAGATACATGTCTGAGGAAAGGCTCAGACATTCAGAGGTACCGATCAGGCCCCAAACGCTAGGGCGGAAGAGCCAGGTCTTTAGGTCTGACCGAATCTAGTTAGGGTCAGAGTGGCTCTGAGGGCAGGTGGCA
>JARBWK010003829.1:0-11520 GCA_030556195.1 Anolis apletophallus | reverse complement strand
TATACTACTATTATATTTATTGTAATATTATTTATATTACTATTATATTTATTATACTGTTATTATTTATATTACTATTACATAAATTATAATATTATTATTTACATTACTGTTATATGTATTATACTACTATTATATTTATTGTATTATATTTATATCACTATTATACTTATTATACTATTATTATAGTATTATACTATAAAATTATATTTATTATATTTTTAATAATATTATTTACATTATCATAAATAAAAAAATATTTATTATTTATACTACTATTATATTTATTGTAATATTATTGATATTGCTATTCTATTTACTATACTATTATTATCTATATTACGATTATATTTATTATATTTATAATACTATTATTTACATTATCATAAATAAATAAATATTTATTTATTTATTTGCAGTATTTATATTTCGCCTTCACACCCACAGGGGACTCAGGGCGAATTACAATGTACATATACATGGCAAACATTCAATATAATATATTGTATATACATATTATATTGATACTGTTATAATGCTATACAATATAATACTACTACTAATAGATCAGAGTGAAGGGCAGGGCTGGGAAGGCAGTTCCATCTTGCCTCCATCACTGTGCATATAATATAATATATTGTATATACATATAATATTGATACTATTATAATTTAATACAATATAATACTAATAATAATATATTATAATTATATATTTTGTATTACGGTATAATGTTATAGTCCAATATATATATATATATATATATATATATATATATATTTTGGTCAGTCCGTTTAATGTCGTATATAGACATAGACACTATGGCTCGCAGAAGCACCAAACTTGACAACAGACTGGACCATTACACTCGCTACAGACAACAGCAAAAAAACCCGACCTACATCCCTCCCAACACCCCAAAAAAACGAACCCCAAAAATTGCCAACTGAACTCCCACCCGGCCACTGCTGCCAGCGAACGAACGTTGGAACGTTCGCACATGGCAGCCAGAGCGCCCCTCCGCCTCCTCCTTTGATCAGGAAGAGCGGCGTGGGGGACCTGGAAGGAGGAGGGGAAACCCTCCACTCCTCCCCAGCCCCTCCCCACCTCCCCCGCCACCCCCCTCGCCCGGTTTAAAAGAGTGGCGAGGGGCGTGGCCAGGGGCGGGGACACGCCTCCCCTCCCAGCCCCTCCCACCTCCTCCCGGGCTCCCTCCCCCCCGGTTACAAAGCCTGGCGGGGCGGGACAGGAGGCGGGACACGCCTCCCCCTCCCAAGCCCTCCCACCTCCTCCCGGGCTCCCTCCCCGCCCGGTTACAAAGCCTGGTGGGGCGGGGCCAGGGGCGGGGACACGCTCCCCCTCCCAAGCCCCTCCCACCTCCTCCCGGGCCCCCTCCCCCGCCCGGTTACAAAGCCTGGCGGGGGCGGGCCAGGGGCGGGGACACGCCTCCCCCTCCCAAGCCCCTCCCACCTCCTCCCGGGCTCCCCCTCCCGCCCGGTTACAAAGCCTGGCGGGGGCGGGCCAGGAGGCGACACACGCCTCCTCCCAAGCCCCCTCCCACCTTCTCCCGGGCTCCCCCCCCCCGGTTACAAAGCCTGGCGAGGGGGCGGGGCCAGGAGGCGGGGACACGCCTCCCCCCTCCCAAGCCCCCTCCCACCTCCTCCCGGGCTCCCCCCCCCGCCCGGTTACAAAGCCTGGGGGGGCGGGACAGGAGGCGGGACACGCCTCCCCCTCCCAAGCCCCTCCCACCTCCTCCCGGGCTCCCCCCTCCCTGCCCGGTTACAAAGCCTGGCGGGGGGGGGCCAGGGGCGGACATGCCTCCCCCTCCCAAGCCCCTCCCACCTCCTCCCGGGCTCCCCCTCCCCGCCCCGGTTACAAAGCCTGGCGGGGGCGGGCCAGGAGGCGGGACACGCCTCCCCCTCCCAAGCCCCTCCCACCTCCTCCTGGGCTCCCCCCCCGCCCGGTTACAAAGCCTGGCGGGAGGGCGGGGCCAGGGGCGGGGACGCCCCCCTCCCAAGCCCCTCCCCCTCCTCCCGGGCTCCCTCCCCCGCCGGTTACAAAGCCTGGCGGGGGCGCGGGACAGGAGGCGGCCCGGGTTCCTCTCCCCACAGCGTCCCTCAGCCGGTGGCCTTACTCCTTTCCTGAAGCCCCGGCCTTTCCTAAGACCAGGGCCCGACCAGGGCCTCCTCTTAGGAAAGGCCGGGCCTTCGGGGAAGGAACAAGGTCGCCGGCTGAAGAAACGCCCTGGGAGAGAGAAAAAGCCGGCACACCTCCTTCCCGGAATCGCCTGGCGGCGGCAGCGGCGATGAGGAGGAGGCAGAGAAGAAAAAGGTGAGCGATAAATGAAAGAAAAAAAGAATGGAAGGGGAGAACAATGGAAGAAAAAAAGGAAGGAAGGAGGAGAGAAAAAGAAGGAAAACAAAAGGATATAAAACATGACTGGATGGAAGGAAGGAGGGGGGGAAAAGGAAAACATAGGAAGGATGGATGGGAGGAAGGAAGGAGGGGAGAAAACAGCAATAAAATAGGAAGGCACGCAGGAAGGATGAGCAGGGAAAAGGAAAAAAAATATGGAGGAAAGGAAGGAGTGGAGAAGAAAGGAACACATACACACATGCACAGAAATATACAAAAAAACACATACATACACACATATACACGCATATACATATACAAACACATATACACGCATATACATATACAAACACATATACATAACTACACACATGCACGCATAGTCATATACACATATACATAACAACACACATATGCACACACACATATATGTACACATAGACACACATCCATATATATATACATACATACACACAAAACACATATATACAGACTGGGCCACAGAAAATAACAAAGCCACAGCAAAGCGTGGCCGGGTTAGCTAGTATATATATATATATATAGAGAGAGAGAGAGAGAGAGAGAGAGAGAGAGAGAGAGAGAGAGAGAGAGAGAGCTGTCATCCTAAGTAGCCTATAGACAGCAAAACCACACAAGGCAGACACACCAAATCAGCCCACATACACACAAAACCCCACAAGGTATGTTTACCACCCAAAAAATAAAATTAAAATTAAACAACATGACCAAAAATACAAAAAAACAATTGAACTACAACTTCCATAATCCCCATGCCACCGCCCACTGGCAGTTTAGAGTGTCGGAATGCTGATGGTGCTGGCCAATTAGAGGCATTATGCAAATACAACCTCAGTTAGAATGTAGAGGCTGGGAGCCACCCCCTCTGGCAGTTTAGAGTGTTGGACTGTTGGTGGTGCTGGCCAATTAGAGGCATTATGCAAATACTCCTTCAGTTAGAATGTAGAGGCTGGGAGCCACCACCCCCCCTCTGGCAGTTTAGAGTGTCGGAATGTTGGTGGTGCAGGCCAATCAGAGGCGTTATGCAAATAATCCCACAGTGGAAACCAATCAGAAAGCTGGCACATATCCACATACATACAAACATTCACTTTGTTGTCCCACGCCTGGGAATACAGTGGGACAGGACTACCATACAACAAAAGGAAGATACAAATCCCAACTCATCCTGAGCAAACTGCTAAAGGTCTCTTAATGTTATCAACAAGAGGCAAAACGGCCATCTGTCAAGAGTCCTTTGATTCTGCTTTCCCACCATGTGGGTAGAAGAGGTTAGCCACAGAATATGGCACAGCAACGCGTGCACGGGTCAGCTAGTTATGAATAAATTCAGGAGCTTATTATACTCACATTTAGTTGAATTCAGTCTTAAAATATATTATATGGCTCTCACTGAAATAAATTTCCCAATATTTTGCTTTTATGGCTCTCTGAGTAGTGGGGAGGTAGATCATTTTGACTTGGTTGTTTTATATTTAATAGGAAGGTGTTCTGTCACAACAGAGAGGCACTGACTTTCATATAAATCGGACGTTGAATCCATGCTGGGTTTTCCACAAAACTTTAAAGGAACTGTCCAAGGTGTTAAACCTATTGAGGGATGTGGTTCAGTACTCCAGAAAACCTAGAATCAATGAGTGACTCCTGGAAATGTCACAGGGGTGAGTCCCTGGTGGTGTCATTAAGCACAATGCCTTGTCCAGGCAGATGCAGAAGCAAAAGTGGAGACAGCAGTAACTAGTGGGAAAAAATCTATTAAAAGCAGCACTCCTGCCCTGAGGCCTGGATACCATGCTTTGGACAACATGGTCTGCAGGAAAGTTTGTGCCGTATGGGCTACCTATGTACTAGAGAACTATTTAAAATAAGGACTTTAAACAGTGGCTGGATGGCTGTCTTTCAGGAGTGCTTTAGCTGTGTATTCCTGAATAGCAGGGGGCAATACTAGATCCAATAGCCTTGCAAGTGCGACTGGTGGGGACAAGAGAAAGGGCCTTCTCAGTGGTGGCCCCTATGCTATGGAGCTCCCTCCTCAATGAAATTAGATCAGCGCCCTCCCTCCCGAATTCAGAAAAAAAAGAAACTTAGCTATGGGACCAAGCTTTTGAGCAGTAAGCAATACAAGGAATGATTAGAGATTATGTGCAATTGATATTTTATTTTATTTATTTATTTATTATTTCGACGTATATACCACCCTTCCCGAAAAGGCTCAGGGTGGTTCACAGCAATGAACAACAAAACACAACATACTTGAAAACCAATAAAAACAGATTAAGACCAGAGTAGGGGTTACAGCTTAGAGATTGAATGCCTGACGGAACAGGTTGGTCTTACAGGCCCTCCGACAAGCCTGTAGATCAGTTATGGCTCGTGCCTCCTCCGGGAGGGCGTTCCAAAGGGTAGGTGGTGCTACAGAAAAAGTGCGCTGCCGAGTCGATGACAAGCAGCAGATCTTAAGTGATGGAACCTCCAGTAGGTTTTGATCCATGGACCGTAGTGGTCTCTGGGGAACATGCAGGGAAAGCGGTCCTTCAGGTACACTGGCCCCAGACCAAGCAAAGCCTTAAATGTTAGCACCAGCACTTTGAAGGCAATCCGGTACTTGATAGGGAGCCAGTGCAAGCACTGTTGGACTGGTGTGATGTGGCATGTTAGTGTCACTCCTGCCAGCAGTCGAGCCGCAGCGTTTTGCATCATCTTCAGTTTCCGGATTACCTACAAAGGAAGGCCAATGTAAAGGGCGTTACAGTAGTCCAGTCTCGAGATGACCGTGGCCAGGTCGTAACTGGAAAGGTAGGGCGCCAGGCACCTTGCCTGGCGCAGATGGAAAAACACTGCTCTGCTCACGCTCAGCCTCTAACGTCAGCAGAGGGTCCAGTTGGACCCCCAGGCTTTTAACCAGGAGCGACGGGCTAACCACCTCACCATTCATTATTGGCCGCCGGAGCCCCCGGGGCGACCCAGCCACAGGACCTCCATCTTCGACGGATTCACCTTCAACCTGCTGGCCTGTAGCCACCCAGTCATGGCTTCCAGGCACTGATGGAAATAATCGGGTACAGAGTCTGGCCGGCCTTCCATCCTCAGCACCAGCTGGGTGTCATCCGCGTACTGATGACACTCCCGACCAAAACTACGCACCAGTTATGTGATTTTAACATTTGTATTAATATGTTTTAACTCAATGTTATAATGGCTAAATGTTTTTATGTTTTATGATTTAATATGATAGTTATATGTTATTGTTGGTTTATGTTAGGTTTCTCGTGTATGTAGGCATTGAATTTTTGACACAAATATGTTGGAAACCGCTTTGAGACCTCCCCCCCCCCCCAGGTGAGAAAAGCAGTATACAAGTGAAATAAATAAATAAAGTGAGGTCAAACTGTGTTATGAACCTACTATATTTGTAGTCATCGTGGGATTGAGAGAATTTACACTTTGAGGAACTATTCCTCAAAGAAACGAAAGCAGAGAAGGAAATACAGTTGGCCCCTAATATCCACTGGGGTTTGGTTTCAGAACCTTCTGTGGATACCAAAATCCATGGATGCACAAGTCACAGTATATATAAACTGTCCATAATATAAAATTGTATAATCAAGATTTGCTTTTGGGCCTTTTTTTAAAAACCGTGCATGATGGAATTTTTATTATTTATTTTATTTATTTACTCCGCTCTTCTCACCACAAAGGGGACTCAAAGCAGATTACAGCTACACATACTTAGCAGACAATCTCTGCCATTTCCACATACACAACATATAAACGAACAGAGGCAAGCTCTGGCCACCAGGGGGAGCTGACGCACTCCTCATCTCTCAGCGTTCCCAGCGTCCCTTGTTGTTCCTTCCGCATTCCTCAGTGTTCCTGGAGTTCTTTAATGGCCTCATAATTCAGTCAAAATTTGCCTCCCTGCTAAATGTGGTACCTTTATCTCCTACTTGACAGATGCAACTGTGTTTCGGGCTGCAAAGGTCAACAGCAGGCTACACTTAAAGGTCGAGCACCCACCTTGACCCGGGCAGGCCTCAAACTCATGACCTACTGGTCAGAGAGATCTTATGCAGCTGACACTTAGCCAGCTGCGCTACATTCCCGGTGCAGAATACATAGATATGGAGGGCTGTCTGTATTTTCAACTAGGGCTTACACGGATATTAAGAAACCGGGGGGCCTCACTATCCTTTCTGCTGGCCAGGGGAATAGCAATAGCATCCCTGGCAGAGTCAGGCCTGCAAGCATCACTGGTTTCGTCTAAGAAATTGCCTCATTGTCTGCTACAGCTGCGCCTAACCTACTTGAATTGTAGCAGGTTGGCACCAGCCCTTCTCATAGTTAATTAAATTTTTAAAAAATCATTGACTTCATGTAATGGAGTGAATTATCTGTGATTTCTTTCCTCTGCCTCTTGTCCCCAATTCCCACTTTGCAAAGGGGACTTCAGGACACTCCGTTCCAGCTGACATCTGCTCTGCACTCCACTCAACAGAATTTTTGCTAGAGGGCAGGATACATACAGCAAAGACATATTGTGGAGAGCATGGGTCTTTTCTAGCCCAAGAGCTTCTTCCATACATTAGACATTTGCTGCGTGTTATGTCAAATGTTTTCTCACGCGGATGTTCTCCATACAAAAAAGGGGCTTTCAAGGGGAAGAAATTGTCTCTGGAACTCTGTGCTCATTTATGATAGTGTTGTTGCCTAACTGTTTACAATGATGGCTGGAAAAGTCAATATTCTTGATGGAAATCTCCATTGAGACTGTGACTGGATGGCTACGGTCCAGCCAGTTGAAGGTGAATCCTTCGAAGACAGAGATCTTGTGGCTGGGTCATCCGGGGGGAGGGGGGGGAATGCCGGCTGCCTACACTGGATGGTGAGGCACTACGCCCGTCATCATTAGTAAAAAGCTTGAGGGTCCAATTGGACCCATTGCTGACCATGGAGACTCAGGTCTCCACGGTCAGCAAAATCACATTTTTCCATCTGCGCCAGGCAGATTTTTCCATCTGCCTTTATCCACCCTCCTCAGAAAAGGCTCCTTTTTTGATAAATGGCTTGGCCGATTTATCAGCCGAGCGGGTTGTGGTGTGGGCCTGTCCTCCATCTTGTGTGAGTGGGGGCTTCTTCCTCCCAGAAACCTCCTGGGTGGCAGGAAGGTTTTCCGCCACCAGCGCCGGCCAGCCAATGACAGGGCTGGCTTCGCCCCGCCCTTTGTCATCAGCCGGCCCTTACTTCTGCCCAGGGAGACTACAAAAGGCTGCCTGGGCTGCCCTGCTGGCATTCGGGGCCAGATCTTTTATTTGGCGATCAGGAAGAAGAATGAACAGCAACGGGAGCAGCAGCGGCGGACATACATCCACCGGGAGCAGCAGCAGCAGCTGGAGGAATATACCGGTCGGTGTGGGGGTCTTTTCCCTTTGTTCCTCAGACTCTCGGGCCCATTTGGGTTCTGCTTGCTCCCCTCCCCGCTGCCTTGTTTGCCCAACTGCCCCCCTTGTTCACTCCGTGTGCCCCTGAGCTCTGCAGGGCCCTCTGCCGCTTGCCATGCAGCCGATGCCCCCTGCCCACAGCCTGCCCAGCCTGCGGTGGTTTTCAGGGTGGGGGACTTAAACTATTGTGTTCGTGCCTCATTGGTTTTTCTGGCGGGAGGTGTATCACCCAAACACACGCAATAGTTAAGGTATAGCACTGAGCATGGATTATTGACTCACTATGGATAAACCACCCCAGTTTTTCTGCGTCAATTTCTTTACTAAACTTTTTTGACTTTGCATATATACAGTAATCAGGACTGTTCCTGCCAAATTTAGACAGCTGGAGAATATGCTATATTGTGATACCAACACACTTCAAAAGTTCATAGTAAGTAGTAACAGCAGCATCTAGGCAGATTTTTGACACAAACATCAGTAAAGGTCTCTATGTAAGCAGCTGCAGGAAAATTTGACCTTGTGTTAACAGATGGGACTCCAAGATTCGTATTCCCAGGATAATCCCCTCTCTAGTTTTAATGGACTACTAATCCAACAGCAAACCTAATTAATCACTAGAATCTTCCTTTTAAAAAAATGTTTTACTCTCCTCCAAATGCCCTGCTTGATTTTCTTGCCTGGCTGCTTCCCCCAGCTTCCCAACTTCTCTAAACTCTTTATTTTTATACCGCAAAAATTCAATTCTATTTTGTATCAAGATCAAATGTTTCAATTACAGTCTTGAAAATTAGAGGCCTGGGCAATAGATGAATCCCTGGGAAATTTGACATCCAATATGATGATGTCCACTACATTTGCACAACATCGTGTTGTCATAATTCATTCTTTCCATGCTGATAAAAACTAAATGTCAGAAACAATTCTGACATTTTCGCTGTGACATCCTAGTTTTCCATCTATGTGGAATTTTTGACCATGCACCTTCTAGGGATGGAAAGGTGATTGAAAAATGTTCCCAAAAAATAGTTTAAAGCATTTTTGTTAAGTGTCAAAAAATAAAATCCGAGAAGAAGTATCCTGCTTATTTATATATATATATATATATATATATATATATATATATATATATATCGAGCAGCCCCAGAATTACTGAACCTCCCTTGGGAGGGACAGTCTTGGTGCCAAGGTGATGTCACCACCCTAACTCCTCCCCTTTCTGAGGTCATCTGAGGGGCAGGACTTCCTCTCTTTGGCCATTGCAAGAAAGAAGCCGCATGGATGTAGATGGAAGTCCATTCATGCACACACACACACACACACACATTATTTTACTGACACAAAAACACATTATGGCACAGCAAATAAGATATATATGCTGGATTTCGTATCACAACATCACAAGTCGAACACTTCCCAAGCGTTTAGGACCATGTGATGTATTTTCGAATAAACCTGGAAAGGTAGTGGAAAATGAACACGCAAAAATACTGTGGGACTTTGGAATCCAGACTGACAAAGTGTTGGGACACAATACACCAGACGTCATGATTGTGGGGGGGGTGGGGAGTTTGGATTACTGATGTCGCCATACTAGGTGACAGCCGCATTGAGGAATAACAATAGGAAAAACTTAACCATTATCAGGACCTCAAAATTGAACTGCAAAGGCTCTGGCATAAACCAGTACAGGTGGTCCCAGTGGTGATTGGCACACTGGGTGGCGTGCCAAAATTTCTCAGCCGGCATTTGGAAACAATAAACATTGACAAAAACACGTCAACTGCAAAAGATCACACATTGTTGTTGTTGTTGTTGTTGTTGTTGTTGTTTGAAACACAACAAGATGAGTCCACAGCAGACACTCTGCTGGTTCTGCTTCCCAAGTGTCTAGGACTGTGAGAGGTATCGGCGAATAATGCGTTCAGATCCCAGCCTGCAGATGGTAATTTTGTCAGCACCAATTGTGTTTAAGTGCAGACCAAGTCACTGCACCCAGTGTGCCGATCACCACTGGAACACCTTGACTGGCTTGTGCCAGAGTCTTTGCAGTTCGATCTTTAAATCCTCGTATCGTGTCAGCTTTTCCAGTTTCTCTTCAATACTGCTGTCACCTGGGAGTGCAACATTGACAATCCATACTTTGTTTTTAACACGATCGTGAGGTCAGGAGTATTGTGCTTCAAAACTGTCAGTCTGAATTTGGAAGTCTCAGAGTAGTTTGACGTGTTCTATTACGCCCCTAAGGGGCTTATTTGGTACTGCATCATGGACTGGGTTAACCTTACCTGCATTCCTTTGTCCTCAACCATGTGAACTTGGTGGGAGGGACTGTCTTGGTGCCAAGGTGATGTCACCACCCTAACTCCTCCCCTTTCTGAGGTCATCTGAGGGGCAGGACTTCCTCTCTTTGGCCATTGCAAGAAAGAAGCCGCATGGATGTAGATGGAAGTCCATTCATGCTGAGACAAAGCACCTTTGTCCACCTACAAAGCCAACCCTGCACTCTCACCGAAGCCTGCAGTGCAAAGGAAGATCTGTCCTCAACATAGTGTAACGACTCTCCAACACTCGGTAAGGATCACGCGTAGATTGAAAGCACGGTCCAACACGATTTTATTGCAGGTACGACACATGTGAAGCAAAAGCACCTGCCCGCCACCAAAACACAACTTATATACCCTAACCCCCCCCCTCCCATCGCCCATGCAATGTCCAGGTAGGGTTGCACCATATCCGGTGATTCAGCATATCCCATAGTCCAAAGGGATGTGACCTCATGGCCCCATGAGTCAGCATTAGGAGTCAAATGGTCCAATGTCCAGGCTCAGAGGAGTTACATCACTTCCCCTGCAGCCTTGCACACATGTGGAAGTTACCTCACTTCCACATGACTCAGCACAGTCTTATATAACTGGAGCCCAAGGTCACCCAAGAACTAGGGCAAGGTCGATGCAATCTCATGCCAGGCTGGGAGCTTGAACTTCACCCAAGCTCAAGTCTCCCAATCCTGACATAACGGCCTCCTCCACCACGTCCTCCCCCCTGTAAAACAAAATATCATTCAATCCGGAGGATGAAAGGGGCCCACATATTTTTCAGAAGACCACAATGAAACGTGGATGAACTTTTCCCTAAAGTCTTAGGCAACAGAAGGGTATAAGAGACCTTATTCACAGCTTTCTCAATTCTAAAAGGCCCAATATACTTCGGACCCAATTTCTTAGATGGATAACCCAATTTCAAATTCTGTGTGGACAGCCACACTAAATCCCCTTCACTATACTCCTCCCCTTCTCGCCTCTTCCGGTCACCAAACAAACATGCTCCTCTCTGGTACGCGTCACAATCACGATATCATCTAAATAAACAAACACCCCCTTATACAAAAGGGGTGCAACACCTCATTGATCAACTGCCTGAAAATACCGGGAGCCCCGGCCAAACCGAATGGCATCACGGCCCATTCGTAGAGCCCGAGGGGGGGCAAGAACAAGCAGTCTTCCACTGATCGCTCTTCACTCGCACCATGTGAAACGCGTCAATCAAATCCAGCTTTGTAAAAAAACTTTCCACCTCCCAACTGCCCCAACAAATCTTTGATTAGTGGCAGAGGGTAACAGTTGGTGGTACTCACAGCATTCAAACCTCTATAATCAATACACATCCGCAAACTACCATCCTTTTC
>JARBWK010003828.1:0-11521 GCA_030556195.1 Anolis apletophallus | reverse complement strand
AAAAGGTGCACACAAAGGGACCCGGGGTTACCATGTAAACATAAATGCCACTGGATGAGGGAAAAGATGAAAAACCCCCTTTCCCCCCTGCAAATTAAAAAGTGTTTCTCCACAAGGAAAATGTTCGTACTTTAAAAAAGCTCTAATTATCTACAGAAAGGTTTCTCCAATTTTTTGGAAAGGGGGGTTATCAGTAAAAAATGCCAGAGTTGGGGCTTTCCAGGCTGTTTTTCATTTCAGTAATGGGACTTGAGGAAATAAGACAGTTGGGACTTGCCGGCAGAATATATTTCGGGGGACCCTTTTTTTTTTCCCCCCCTTTTCAAAGGGGAAAGCAGGAGAGGGTGACCCAGTGTCGGGATCCTCATGAGAAATCCCTCCCTAGAGATGTTGGGATGGCACCTCTTTCCCCCTCTGATACTGCCCCCTTAACCCCAAAGTATTTTTCCCAATGTGAACTGAGGTTTTTCCCTTTTTTATGGGGTTTTCCCAGTATATTTGCTTTTTTTTCTGGTTGGGGATCAAGGCTGCTGGGGTATTGGGAAGTGTTTCGACTCATGGTTTTAGAGTTTTTTCCCCCAAAGATTTTAATCTGACACAGTCCTTGGGAGAAACCGCCAGGCAATGAGTTCTAGCCTGGTTCTCTTTATTGAGGGGCAGGCCTACAGAGTTGCCTGAGGGGATTTTTCACCCTCACGGGGGATTTGAAGAGGTTTGGGGTATTTTTCCGGCTAAAAAGTACAGTCAGAAAGTGATGCTACCTTTTAACTCTGAAAAGAGGGTTTGGTGCCTGGAATCAATCAGGCAATGTTATAGAAGGCTAACACCCTGATTATATAATTCTAACCACCTGTGCCAAGTTATACTATATATGCTAGATGGGGGGAATACAGTGCTGTTTGAGCAAGGAAATTGGGACTTAATGTGAATGGAAAACACCAGTGCGATGGCAAAAGTCCTTTTTCCCCCCTTTGGGGGGGCCCGGACTAAAGTAAAAAGAAAAGAACAGGAGAGGCAAAATTGATAGCTTGATGTGAGAAAAAATTTTTTACAAAAGTTTTTTCATATTTAGTTAAAAATGATAAAAATGATTTATTTAGTGTTTATTTTTTAATGAAATGTTTTTAACAACAGTAATCACCAGCCAATTATATTGTTTTAACCATGAAAAGGGGGTGGGTTTAACTGGGGGGACCCATTAGAGAAAAAAAGTCTTTGTATGAGAGGGGGGGGGCCCGCCCCCATCTACAGCTGTGTTTGTGGGAAAATACCCACCAGCTGGTGATTGATAAAAACCTTTTTGTTTTTCATCCTACTTCAAGTGTCATTTTTTTTCTAAGTATCCGCACGTCGGGGCTGGTGATTAATTTGGTACTTGGTTTTCTGAACCCCGTTCGTTCAAGCCCCGACGTGATGGAAAGGTATCTAGGGGGGTCTGGGGGGAAAAAAACGAACGTGATCTCCGTTGAAAGCCTTCTCCCGTAGTGGGGAGGCCCCTTTCGGGGCTAAAGGGCACCCCCCCCTTTTTTTTGGGAAAACGAGCCGCCGCCTGAATCGCCCCAAACGAACCCGGTGCCCGGGGAGACTGAACCCCAACGTTGAGGGGGAAAGCAAAGCCAAGGGAGGGTGGCGGGGCGCCTCAGCCCCGCAGAGTAAGCCCGGGGGACACCTTAAGGTGGTGCCCCCCAAAAAGAGGGCTAAAAAACGGCTAAGCGCGGGAGTCGGAGGCGAGCCCGGTCCGACGCCAGAGAGCCACCCAACTTGATTGGTGACGGGGGAAAGGGGACGCGAGTCCCGGGGTTTTGGGACATCGGCAAGATAGTTTATTTCTGCACTTTAACATTGGGGAAAACACACGGGGGGGGGGAAAGCACTGAAGGGGGGTTTAAAAAAGACAGGAGAGATGGGGAGTGCAGGCTCAAAGCAGAAGAAAGAACCCCCTTTTCAGTGTTTTTAGACAATTGGGACAGGTTTTGTTTGCTAGCAGTTGAGGGAAACACCCAGGAGATGAAATTTTTGAACTTATAATTAAAAGAAGTTTGGCCATCTGTCCGAGAGATCGGGTGGCCGCAGGAACCCGGGGTTGGGATAAGTGTCAAAGTTTTAGATTAGCCACGAGTACATCCAAATGATCAAGGGGTTTACTCCGCGGGGGGGGACCCCAAGGTGAAGGGGGGTGTGGGGGGCTGGCCCAAAGTGTCGTGAGAAGAAGATTTGCTTTGAAAAAAAAAAGGGGGAAAAGTCCCCCGGTGCCCGCGGAGCCGAAGAACCCCCCCGAAAAAAAATTTTTTCCCCCCCCCGGACCCGGGAAGCAGCCCCCGCCCCCGCCCCACGCCAGCCCCGGCCCCCCCAAGCTCCAGCCATGTTCCCCCCCCATTTGGGGCAGGCTCCCCCCCAGATGACGCCCCCGGCCGTGACGACCCGAGGCGGTCCCCCTTTTTCCTTTTCCGCACAATCCAGATCGCCCCCCCCCCTGCCTTTCCCGGCAAGCCCAAGATTCTTCCTCCTCCTGCTGCGCCTAATCCAGTTTTTTCCCCCCCTGTCCCCTCCCAGCAAGCCCAGAGCTTTTCCTTTCCCGGGGCCCAGTTTCAACTACAGTAAATTTACCACAGACATTGCAATTTAATTTTAAGGGCTAGCAGAGGGGGTTTCCCCGGGGGATCCGCTCCAAAAAGAGGCCCCAGCCTGCCCCACCCCCCCGCTCCATTCCCAAACAATAGGGGCCCGCCCGGTTCCCCCCCGGGGAAGGGGGCCTCCCCCTTTTAAGAGCCGCCTGTTTTCCGGCCCCCTTTTTCCCTGAAGATTAATTTCCCTTGAAGAAACCAGAGAGATAGAGGGAGAGGCGGACCCACCCCCCCTTTTTGGCCGGGGCAACCCCCGCCCCCAAGGAGGGAGAGAGAGAGAGCCCGTTGGGAGGCAGATGACGCCACCCCTGCCGGCGAGGAGCAGTTCCGTTGACACTGAGGAAACCACAGGGCGCCTCCAGCCCCCCCCAGACGGGGCATAGGGGGAAGAGCGTTCCCCCCCAATGAGAACGGAAGTAAAAAAAAGGGGGGGAAGGGGGGAAGAAGAAAAGGTGGAAAGAGAGGCATACAGTGTCCTAACGGCGGGCCCCCGCTACTAGATGCCCAAACCGGTCCAAAAGCTTAAAAAAATTTCCTTTTTCCCGCGATTTTTAAATTGGAAAAAAACCCCCATATTCAAAAACACCCCGGGGGCGATGGGGGTTTTTTAAAGGGGGGCACCATGCCCCCACGGGTGGGATTGTGCAATTTTTTAAAGCCCTTTTACGGGCAAAAAGGGGGCACATCAACCAAGCCAGGTTGATAGCAAAAGGGGGGTGGGCAAACAGAGGTTGGGGATTTGGGAATATTACCCCCCGGGAACAAGACCCGGGGGTGGAACCAAATCCCCCAGAGCGAAACAGAATTAAAACTTTCAGCAAACCATTGAAGCCATTAGGGGCCCTCCCCCGCCTTCCAGACCAAAAAGATAAAGGAGTCCAGGGGGAAAAAAAGAGACCCCGCTGCTTTTCTTGACCCTTTGGAGGAAGCTTATCAAATATAGCCCTTACAATTTAGAGCAGAATGATGGGAGAGTCGCCAAATCCTTCTTTCCCCCACCCCCCGACATCAAAAAAAAAACCAAAAAGGGGATTTTTGGGCAAAATTTTGAACTGTTCCATTGTAAAAGGGGAAATTAGAGAGCAGGTAAAAGGGGGAAAAAAGAGGGAAAAAAAGAGAGAAGGGATATAGAGTTTGGGGGAGATTTTGGGGAGAGGTCGGAAGAGGAAGAGGGAGGAAGGCAGAGGGGGGGCGAAGAGGAAATATAAATAGTGGCCCAGTGTGCACGCTGTAAAAAGAAGGCCACTGGGGATTGTGAGAAAAAGTCAGAGGAAAGTGATGCAGGTGTAAGAAAGTGACAATAGCCAGAGGTCAGGGAAGCCAAGGAAGGGAAAGGAGATAAACCATACGAAGGTTTTGGCTGCCTGCAGGAGGAAGAAGGGAAGACTCAGAATGGGAAGATGAATGTTGAAAGATAGGCGGCTTTTCGATTCCCCAGGGAGCCATTGATTCCAAAAGATGTACAAGGTCAACGATAAAGTTCCTTGACACCGTGGGGAAAAAACAAAAATGAAAAAAAAAACCCCCCCGTGGGTCAGACATCAAAATTGTTATTGTGGGGAAGGGCCCAAAAATGCCTTTTGTTACAGAAAAAAAGTAACATTGGGGGCAGAGGGTTATGTTATGTATCCCCGATTGCCCATCCCCCCTTGGAAGAAATTTTTTGGCAAGATGGGCCAGGTTGGAATTTCTGGAGAAGGCCAGGGGAACTTCAGCCCAAAAGCAAGAGGAAACAGATTGTTGATTGAAAAGTACCCAAAAAAGATAAGTTTGGTGTTAAAAAACCCCAGGGGGGCTGAAGAAAGACCCGAAGCGATAAATGTTGCCCTGTTATAGTTGAGAAAAGGGAAAGGGGCAGCTTCCCGTGAAAAGGCCCCAACATCCGATAAAGAAAATGTGGGGAAGGGACCCGGAGAGTTTCAAAGATTGCTGGCAGGGATTATTGCCCGGGGCCAGTTTAACGCCTTTTCTTCCTGATCCGATGGGTATCATTGTGCAAGACCTTAGAGCTGTCAACAAGCAAGTAACCCAACGCTGGAAAAAAACCATATGTGAATAGCCCAAACCTGTTGGTTTTTGTATTGCCCTTTACGTGATGCTTTTTTTTCTTTTCAACCCCCCACCCCCTTCCAAGGGGGAACCCCCCAAAGGGGGGGGGCGGAAGTTTACCGTTTTTTCCTGGTTTTAGCCCCATTTGGGGTTCTAATTTTCAAAATTTTTTCAGGGGAAGGGTTTTTTTTGGTTTAGTATGTTGATACCTTTTCGATTAAGACTGGGGGTGGAGCATTTCACTTAAACTTTTAAAGTGTAAAAAGAAAAAAAATTTCCAAAAAAAAGAAATTGTGCAGAAGAAAAAAATATTTAGTTTGGCCCGCCCCCCGGAAATTTTTAAAAAAAAAAGCTTTTTGCCACCAACCCCCCCAAAAAAAAAGCAGAAAAGAGTTTTGGGAAACCCTTTTGAAGAAATTGTTTAAAATTTGGTTTGCAAAGGGTTTTTAACAAGAGGGGGTAAAAGGGGCCCTTGAGTGGACTGAGAGTTGTGACCAGGTTTTTCCAGATATTGAAAGAAGCTGTAATCTCACCACCCGCTGGCCCCGCCAGATTTGGAGAACCGCCCCTCTCTTTGCTGCAGAAAGAGATGGGACTCCATGGGGGGTTTTGACACAGTTTTTGGACATGGAACCCCCTTAGCTTATCTGTCCAAGCAGTTAGACACGGTTGCCAGGGGGCCCCTGTTTGAGGGTTTTTTTCAGGGTTTACAGAGAAGCCACCAAGTTTTCACTTGGGGCTTGGGGGCCCCCATGTGAAAGCATTTTAGATTCCAAGGGTCCCCGCTGGCTGACAAATGAACAAAAAGATGAGGGGGCTTTTGTAACAACCCCCTCTTTTCCCTTTGAGATGTGCCCCATGTTAAACCGAACATTTTTTGCCACCCCTTTTTAGCCCCTCAGAACAGACTGCATTAGACAAGGGGTTTAGCCCCTTTAGTGGGGCCATCTGTTTTCCCCGGGGGAAAGGTGTTTTTTAACCCCCCCAAAAAGGGGGGGTCCATTTTTTAAAAAGAGGGGGCAAAAAAGGTTTTGTTTTCCCCGGGGGATGGGGTGTCGGGAGCCCCACTCCTGCCCCGCCCAACTGGCTGAGTTTTTTTCCCGCTATGTTTTAAACCCGGCCAAGGAAAAGGGGAATATCTATAAGATTTGCTTTGGGTTTTTTAAGCCGTCCGGGATTTTGGGGGGAGGCTTTTACCCCCGCGGGGAAAGGTTAAAATAGATGCTTGTTGATCTGTTGGATGCGTTTGGCCCCTAGAAAAGGGGTTTGACATTAAAACACATCAAAAGGGCAATGACCGGGGTTCAGGGAAACGGGGTAGGTTATCCAAAGAGGTACCCCGAATACACCCCCGTAATTTTAAAATTCACTGACTCAGAGCCCAAAGGAGAAAGCACCCCCTAGAGAGGAAGAGGAAGGGGCCTTTAGCGAGGGGAGATTGGGAAAAGTTTCAAAAAGACCCCGAAACCTTTTTTTCCCTTTAAAAAAAAGGGGCATATACAGTTCTACCTGAGAACACAACGGGGAAAACCCCCGGCAGCCCCGAAAGACAGTTTTCATCAATGGATTGACAGCCTGACGTCCTTCTGCAAAAATGCTAATTTCAAAGAATCCCCCAAAGGGGCCCTTTTTCCGGGTACAGATCGGGGAATTGGCCCCCTTTTAAGGTTGTTTTTTTAGAAACCAATGAGCGGGGGCCGTATTTGCGCTTTTGAGATTTTCAGGGGGGGTTGAAGCTTTTCCTCACGACAGAGCGATGGGGGAGGAAAAAAGGCCCCATGAAAGACATTATTCCAGTTTGGGGATGCCTTGCAGAATCGATAAGGGGTTTTAGTGCACCACGTGGTTGGGCGTGAAGCTGCTGGAATCACTTGCCTTATTGTGCGTACCCAATTTTCCCCAAAGGGAGAAAGACCCAATCGTTTTTTTTAAAAACTGTTTGCAAAGATCTGCCAAGAGACTGCAAATTAGTTTGCCCCTTTGTCTCCAAGAGTCAGGTGTACCCCTTTTTAAAAGACAGGCTTGTACCATTTGAAAGACTGAGGCATCCTTTGAACAAAAAAATGTGTGGAAGATTCTGAACCCAAAGGAGGACTAACATTTTTTCAAGATGTTCAGATGGGGAAACAGCAGAGAAATTTTGTCAACATGCAGTTTTGCACCCCCTCCCCCTACCTTCACTTTTCAGTTAATGGGGCCGAGGGTAACCCGCCCGCAGCCGGTGGAGGGGGGGTTTTATGCTTCGGCCCAAAAAACCCAAAGGCCAAAATGCCCGCCGGGTTTTATTCAGGGGGAGGTCCCCGGGGTTTTTTAGTTCCCGGGGTCCAAGAAACCCCCCTTTCCCCGGGGTTCAAAGACTTTTGAACCCCCTTTTTAGGGCCAGACGGCCAGAAGAGCGTTTATCCACGACCAACGGGGAAATGGGGGTCCAACGGAAAAAGAGGGGAGCCAAAGGCCCTTCTAGGGGGGGGGTACACAATGGGCAGAGTTGGTGGCGCCCGGAAGGGTAAAACATTGTTTTGGTTTTATGGTCGATACTGACATTGTTTTTAGGGGGCACTCGGGGGGAGGAAAATGTTTCAAAAATTTTAAATAATATGCCATGAGTTAAGTTTAAATTTGCTGGATTTGCAGCCAGCCTCCCCAAAGGGGCCGGGAAAATATTTCCCCTCGGGGGTTTAAAATTTTGGAGGGGGGAAAACAAAAAGGGGGAACAGGAGCACGGGGAGAGACAGCTAGAAGGGTTTGGTTATGGTCCCATCGGGCCCCGTGTTAAGATGCCCTGTGCTTCAAAAAGGGAAAAAAAAAAGTCCTATTTTTTGGGGAAATCAGAGAGATGGCATGTATGAGTTTTTAGGGGGATTGAGCTAGGTTCCTACCCTGCTTGTGCCATCACCTGGGAAAAAAACAGAGGCCGTATGGGGCTGGGGAACAGGGGGGGGACTTGGGGGTGAGAGCTCAAATTGCACCCACATCCTGTTCGAAAAAATCAAAGATGCCATAGTGTGGTTCAGAATTTGCCAGACGTTTTAAGGTGCCCGGCTTCCCCAGGGAATAGTGTGGGGCTGGGAAAGATAGCATTGCCGGCCCTATTTTTGGCGGGGGTTTTACCCTAGGACCCTGCAACCAGGGGGGAGGGGGCCCCCAAAAGGCTCATGTGACTAATCTATACTTACATGTTAGAACCTCTTTTTGGGGGTAGCGTTATGGGGGGTTATCCACAAATTTTTTTTTTAAAAGGGCCAAAAAATTGTGGAAGGGCCCCGATAGGGGGGGAAAAAAACAGTTGGGTTTTTACATGATTTAAGTTTTTGGGCCAAGACCCCCGAGGGCTTGTTAATTTTGCAGGAAGAAGTGAATTCTCTGGCAAAATGGAAACAGCAAAGGCTGGCATTAGATTATCTGCTTTCAAAGGAGGGGGTTTCGTGCAGGGGTTAAACAAACTGTTGTCATTTTATAAATAAGACTGAGAGATTGAACTGGATTTAAGTAAAAAATTTGGGTGCGCAGAGAAATACAAAAAACTTATTCAGATCCAAGTGATTTTTGAATACAGTGTTGGGCTGGTCCAATTTTAAATTTGGGGTTCGTCTTTGTAATGAAAAAACCTTGTGGTGACTGTTCAGTGTTAATCATAATGTGCTGTCTGCCATCAACCAGATGTGTTAAGGCAAAAAAGTTCTTGAGTCGAAAGGGTGGCTACTTTTAAAAAATAAAAACCCCTCCAAAAGACGGGGGTGATTGGTTAAGAGGTGTTCCGTTTTGTGTGGGAAAACCCCCTTCGGGTTTCCCCCAAAAGAAACCTGAATGAAGGGTTTTGGACTTTTCCAGCATAAAAGTACAGTCAGAAAGTGATGCTACCTGTGTGTCAACTCTGAAAAAGGGGGGTGCCTGAACAATCGGGGGAATGTTTGAAGGCAAACTTATTATATAATTCTAATCCACTCGGGCCGTTATACTATATATGCTAGATGAGTGGGAATACAGTGCTGTTTGAGCTATGAAAGTAAGGGATTTTAATGTGAATGGAAAACCCCCCGGGATGGCAAAAGTCCTATCTTCACTGCTGGAGGCCCGGATAAAGAACAAGAAAAGAACAAAAGAGGCAAAAATTATAGCTTGCACTGTGAGAAAGAATGTTTAAAAAACTATTGTTCTAAAATTTTGTGATGAAGAGACATGATGCAATGATTTATTTAGTGTTTATTGAAATGAAATGTCAAACAACAGTAATCACCAGCCAATTATGATTTTTTTTTAACCATGAAGAAGGGGGGGTTTAACTGGATGGACCCTTAAGTATAAAAGCTTTGTATGAGATGGAGGGGCTTTTCCCCCCATCTACAGGGTTTTTGTAGGCAAACCCACCAGCTGGTGATTGATAATAAACCTTTTGTTTTTATCCTACCCCCGTTGTCACAAAAAATTCCTCTTCTAAGTATCCGCACGCCGGGCAGCGTTGGTAAATTTTTTGGACTTGGGGTTTTAAACCCCAGTTCTGCTTCAATAGGGGGTTTAACTGGTACCTCGTAGTGGCCTCTGAGCATCATCCCATCCCCCCTTTTATCACAGGTAACTCAGTTGTTTAAATTTGCATTTCTCTCTGGTCTCACAACTTAGAGGAGGGCCTTAGCATGGGCCCGGGGTGGGTTTTGTGTACCAGTGCTTTTTTGGGGCACCTTATTTATTTATTTATTTTTCTATTCGGCCCTTTCCCCCAAAGGGGGATTAAAATTTAAAACATTACATTTAGACACAAAAACACAAGACAGAAGAGGAAATTTTTTAAATCTGGCCACCAGGGGGCTGTGGGACTCCCTTCATTCTCAGTGTGTTTCCTGGGGATCTTTTATGACCTCGAAATGTTAAATTTAGCCTCCCACTAAGTGGTACCTTAATTTCCTACTTGAAATGCAACTTTTGGGGTGAAAAGGCACAACATAAAAAAAGGGGCGGGGCCCCCCCGACCCGAGCAGGCCTGGGAATCATGACCTTATGGGTTTTTTAAAAGGGGCTGTCCTAGCCCGGGGCAGAACCTTCCGTACACCCAAAAGGAGGGGGCACATGTTGGACATTCACCCCATGGTTCCTTTTTCCGTATCCCAAGGGCTTCTGGCTGTAGACCGAAATTGGGGTTATCGGACACCAGTAGGTTGGTCAATGGCTAAATCAGGGGAACCCCTGTATTTCCCAAACCCCCCATTAAACCTAAACTAAAGATGTGGCTTTTTCCTCAAAATGCATGTGTGTATGTCATTTATTTAAACAGTGCTGAAGCCCAAACCACACAAATTGCTTTTAAATTTTAAAACCCGAATTCTTGGTCATTTGAATGAATCAGTAGAAAACAAAAAACCCCTTTACTTACCTGTCGAGTAAGAGGGGCCCGAGGTATTAGTAATCTGTGATGGTAGCTCATCAAATGGTCAAATCTAAACCCAAGAAGATTCTCAGTCCTTGGCATGATATCACAACAGACTACTAATGGCTTTTCCCCTACACTGCATAAGTTTAGCCCTTTTTGGGCTTTTTATACAAAAATGCCCCGGCCGGGGTAGGAAAGATTTTGTTTGGTCCACATTTCTATGATTACTAGATTAATTTAATTCCCAGACAATACATTGAAATATATTTATCCCTTGACCAGTGAACCTAAATAGGGGAGATTTGGCGGCAGTTCCTGGGGAGAACCGGGGAAGGGAAAAGGAAGGAAGGAAGGAAGGAAGGAAGGAAGGAAGGAAGGAAGGGGGAAAGGGAAAAATTTTGATCAAAAAAAACAGATCTGTTTCCTGGGGGAAATGCCCCACCCCAGATAGTTTGGGGTGCACTGTTTTTTTTTTCACCAAACCGGATCTTTGCCCCAAAACAATACACAAAAATGTGCCTATTGATTAAAATTGCATACGAAATATTCATGTCGCCAGCAAATAATGAGGGGAGTTCAAACAGAATGAGAATATTGACAGAACAGGCTTATGAGGAATAATCTAAAACTGACAAAGACCAGAAATAGATTGATTTGATCAGAATAGCAATACACAGCGGTGTTCAGAGCAGAGATGTAAAACTAGTTATTTCATTCTTGCATGCAAGGGCAAAATTTCAAAAAATTTTCTCCTGATGGGTGACGCTCCAATTGGTTTTGGGATTTTTTTTCAACATTTTTTTCAACTTTTGGAACTTTTTTTTTGGGAAAATTTACTTTGTATTTTTTTTGAAAGGGATCTTTTTTTAAAAACCCCAATATGTCTGAAGAAAAAAAGAGTCCAAAATACATGGCTAAGGCCCCACATCATGAAACATGGATACAGAATGAATAAAGTGCACATGTTGGAGCAGGGGAAAAAAGAGATGGATTGCAAAAATTAATCGAATATGATGTTATGTTTTAGGGGAGAATTTTCAATCAAATAGTTACCGGGTGTGTTGAACTCTCCCATTTCCAGAAAAAAAAAGATATTATGGGGTTTTTGATCCATGTGACATCAATTTTCAAAATGAGTTCCAGTAACGCTTCATTAACTAAATGGTTTGGGTTATTAGTAATTGTAATGAATTCTTTTTTTCCAATTTTAGTGCTTAATATTTTAAAAAGAATTTTTAAAGAATGGTGGGCTCTTCCAAACATTGCAACTTTCCCAAGCTGGGTTTCCCTTTTTCATGCCATGCCCGAAATTACAAAACATTAGCATTTTTTTCTTTTTCCAACAAAAAAAAGGGGGGGGAAACACCAGTTTTTCATCCTTGACACACCCCTGAAGAAAATTTTTTTAAACCAGCCCCCTTTTGCATACATTTCAATAGTTTACACCACGCATCATGATAGACCAAGCCAAGATTTCTATCCA
>JARBWK010003827.1:0-11528 GCA_030556195.1 Anolis apletophallus | reverse complement strand
AAAGTAAGTTTCCTTGTCCTCAACCTGAAAGGGTGTCTTGACCTGTCTGAACAGCTTTTGTGCATTTTTCAATGCTTGTCCAACTTATGGGGGTTTTGGTAAAAAAAAAAGATTTATAGAAAAAACACATTGTATTTTGAGCAAGCGCCAATATTTTGTGTAGAAAGGTGTAGTATTTGAACAACGTATAACATATATACATTAGGGGTGGTTGATCCATTAAAAAATTGATTCTAAACTTGGGGGGGGGGGGGATTTCCGTCGATGGGCCGTTATAGAAATCATTCCGAAAACTTTTTTTAAAATTTCGTAATTGAAACGTAATTAATAGCGAATTTTCATTATTATTTGTTATGCCAGTTGGGAGGGAAGAAGAGAGAAAGCACTCCACTCTTCCCTCCCTTCCCCCGCCACAGCTCAGAAGCACTGCGGATTAAATTTAATGCACGATGCCTCTCAGCTGGGATGGCAGGGAGGGAAGAGTAGAGAGCAAGCACTGCCTGCCTAGGCAGCGTGTCTTGCTGCTTGTGTGTTGTTGCTGCTGTTAGGGTTTGGGATGGGTGGGCAGCGCGAGGGTAGTGTGTGGGTGACTGGCATGGGTGGAAGGAGAAACACGGAGGAACCAAAGTACTCACTCCAACATTTTTAAAAGCCGATGTTGTAGCACGTCTATCTGGCCTCAGTGTTTTTTAGTTTGTGTTGCACATTGCCTCAAAAGAACCAGATTTGCCATAACAACAACAATAAAACTTTGTTATGGTCACTGACCAGCACAAACAAGATCTTCCATCAATTCAAGCCACTCTTTGAACACAAACTCTCCTTCCTAAAGTTGTGAAATGAGTTTCCAAGGCAAAAAGGGCAGGGCCGTTTGATATTTTCTTTGTTTGCTGTGAGTTGCCTAAAAAGACACTACACTTTTAAGTCTTGCGTATTGTGAAATCACGGCCGCCATTAATGAAGCAAAATGAGTTTTGAGACCCCCCCCCCTTTTTTTGGATCAACCATGCTGTGACGACCTGGGCTATAAACTAGGAGGCTTTAACCACTAGGAACGCTGCCACCAACCTAAAAATGAGTTTTAGGATTTCTTTTAAAACAATAGTTAATCTAGGCTTCTAAACTGAAGGTAAACTGAGATGGTTTGCTGAGGTAAAATCTTTCCCCTTTGACTGGGAATGTGGGAAGGCTGGAACTGGCACACTCTGAGGTAATGTGGCACACTGAAAGCTTTCTTGTAAAGTTAACAAATAGAACGTTTATTAACTTAACAGGCAGATTTTAAAGCACAAATGTGTGATGGTTATACAGAATGGTACTAGAGCGTGTTGGTTACTAAAGATTGCTTTCTTAGAACTTCGTTACGAAACTAGACAGTTCGAAACTTGTCTCTCCAAAACTCTCTCACTCTAATATTAAAACTAGAAGACGTAGTCTTCAACTAACTAACCTAGTTAGTTCCCTGAGCTAACACTCAGTCTACCAGAAGCACCCTAGCTACTAACTCTATCCTAGAGTTTTCCTATAGCTGGCTTCTCCAAAGATGTGAGCTGATTATCTAACCCTAGAGATTCCAAAAGCCTGTGACTGACTACCTGTCAGCTTCACACAGGACTTTTCCTGTCAGTTTACAAGACCATTGTCTTTCCTGACTGCTCACTCTCAGCTCTGTCAAGAGACTGTTTTCTCTTACAGCTCTGACAACCGACTGCTGTCTCTTTCAGCTCTAACAACAGACTGCTTAAAAAGCTACACTTCTTTCCCTCTCAAACAGCTCGGCTCCTCCCCTCAGCTCTGAGCCACTCCCAGGCAGCTCTCTCTCACTCCCTGAGAAGGATCCAAGTCACTCCCCCTTTTCTGGCTATCCCGGTTTACCATGGATGCCAAACTGCTATACTGATCTGGGCCTAGCATAAAATGGGTGAGTCCTCACACATGCCTATTAGTGAAGCAGAAATGGGAGTTATGGAACTCCAAGTACCAATTTAACCTTACCAAAGCTGCTTGTACGCGCGGGTTCTAGGATGAGGGAGAACACACGACAACTGTGAAATAGGTGAAAATCAAAAGGATTTATTCTGGCACCAGCTGGTGGGCTTCTGCCAGCAGAACACAGCTGCAGGTAGGGGCAAAGACCCCGTCACTTCTCATACAAAGACATTTATACCCCAATGGAGTCATTTCAGTAAAGCCCACCCCTTCTTCATGGGTAAAAACAATCATAATTGGCTGGTGATTACTGTTGCTTACATGACATTTCATTAAACCAATAAACACTGCATAAATCATTAGCATCATCTCTCTGTCATACCTAAGATTGAGAACAATAGCCATCTATTAGTTATTTCTTTCACACAGTGCAGTATCAATGCTGAGTCTCTCTGTTCCCTGAGTTGAAACAATATTTCCAGGCTCCGTGCCAACAGCGGAGAAGGACAGACTCTTTGCCATGCGCAGTGGTGTTTCCCATTCACATTAAATTTCCATAGCTTCATCTGTACTGCATTCACCCATCTAGCCTATATTATCCCAAATTGGGCACAGGGTGTATTAAAATGCATTTAATCACGGTGTTAGTCTTTCATTGCAAGTGCCTGTCTGATTTCTGGCACCAAAACCCTCTTTTTCAGAGTTGACACGCAAGTAGCATCACTCTCTGACTGTACTTTTTATGCTCGGAAAAGTACCAAACCTGCTTTATTCCAGAATTTCTCTTTCTTGTAGGAAACTCATCACATGGAGTTTCCCTACACACGTCTGGAACACCTATTTAAGACCAATCAACCCTCCAGTCCCGTGGGACCCCAGGTCTTTCAGTTCTGACAGTATGCACACCTTTTACTGTCTCCAGGGAACTCTGTACTGCCCTCGCACAACATCTGAGCACAATAGGCAGACAGCACATTATGATCAACACAGAACATATCACCACAATGATTATCATCACAAGCGAACGTAACCAATGTAGGTTCGGCAGCCAGCTCAATAATGTATTCCAAAATCACTTGGAGCCGAATAAGTCTTCTGTATTTTTCTAGCAGCACCCTGAATTTTATTCAGATCCAGCTCTATATCACCACTCTTATTTATGAAATGACAGCAGGAAACATTCAGCCACACACAGAGACCCCCCTCCTTGGACAGGAGATAGTCTAGGGCCACCTTCTGCTGCATGGCCATTCTTGCCAAAGAATCCACCTCAACCTGCATAGATGTCATTCCTTGATAAGTATCATTTGCCAAAGATTCTAAACCATAGGATAACACACGCAACTGCTTTATGTTCCAGGCCACACCCAATCTTGGCCCTGCAATTGCTATAAACCTCTGGAATTCATTTAAGTAAGTTTTATCAGGGTCATAACCATAACGCTGCACATCAGCAAAAGAGCGTTTATGGAGATGTAAGTACAGATTAGTCACTTGAGTCTCTTGGGGAAGCACCCTCAAACCCCCCGGCTGCAGGTGCCTAAAGTACAAACTCCAGACCAAACTACAGGAAGCACAGGCATTGCCACTTGCCCACAGATCCAAACAATTCCTTCTGGAAGTCCAGTGGCACGGTAACCCAAACGTCTAGCAGGTAAATTCTGAACCAGGTTCACTATAGCATTCTCATGATGATTTCTAAACAGGATGTGAGTGCAATTTGAGCCCTCCCAGCTCCAAGTCCACACACCTGTTGTTCTCAGACCGCAACGTCCTCTGTACCTGCTATGCACGGTGATCATGTGATCACAAGCAGGATAGGAACCTAGCTCAATCTGCTTAAAGTACTCATACATGCCAAGCTTCTGACTTCCTGCATAATAGGGCTGTGCCTCCCTTTCCCATTTGAAACACAGGGCAGCTTTTACCACAGGGGCACGATGTGTCACCATGAACCAAGCCCTCTCTGCTTCTCCTGCCATTTGCTCCTGCTTCCCCTTCGTGCTATTCCACCCTTCCAACGTTAACACCCCACTCGGGACTATTGGCCAACCGGACCTATGACTTGAAGGGCCCTGGCTGCAAATCCAGCACGAATTTAAACTCAGCTCATGTGACAGGTTAGTTACAAGTCTATGAAACATATTTTCCTCCCACCCGCCATGTGTCCCAGTAATGTACAAAGTCAGTATCAGAGCCACGAACCCAAACACTGTCTTTACTCTCGCGAGAGCGCTTACACCTGTAACTCTGTCCCATTAAGATGCATAGCCACCACCGCAATGAGAGTGCCTTTGGCTCTGTCCATCTTTCTTGCGTTGGACCACCATTACCCGGATTGGGAGCGATGGTATCAGACGACTCTTCTGTGGCCGTCTGTGTGCCCCTTAAATAGGGCGTTGCAAAGTACTTGTAATCCTGAGACGAAGGGGGTTGTTTGGATCCACGGAAGACTCCAAAGCAACCGGCGCCCTTTTCACCCTCGTATAATGAATCCAGGGACGAAGGCCTTCCACTTTCACTGCCGTTGGTGTGCTCAGAAGCACGGTAAACGGGCCTCTCCATCTTGGCTGCAACGGACGTAGGCTCCATTCCTTCACTAATACAGATTCACCAACTGAAAAAGAGTGAAGAGAAGTAGACGGGAGAGGAGGTCGCAAATCTGCAGTATATTGACTAAGTCTCTCTAGCTGTTTCCCTAACATCTGAACATCTTGCAAAGTCTGTTGATGTCCTAAAACATGACTGTCAGAAGTCTGTCCACACATAGGTTTTAAGTTCAATGGAGGCCTGCCATACAGTCTTTCAAAGGGTGACAAGCCTGTCTTCTTATGCGGTGTACACCTGACCCTCAGGAGAGCCAGGGGTAACGCCATTCTCCAGTTCAATTTAGTCTCTTGGCAAATCTTTGCTAAACAGTTCTTTAAAGTTCGATTTGCTCTTTCTGCTCTAGCAGAAGATTGCGGGTGATATGCACAATGAAGGCGCCACGTGATTCCCAGCAGTTTGCACAGTCCCTGGACCACGTGGTGCACATATGATGGCCCGTTATCTGAGCCTATCTGCAAAGGCATGCCGAATCTAGGAATAATGTCTTTCATGAGGCCTTTCACTACCTCAGCTGATCGCTCCGTGCGTGTAGGAAAAGCTTCAATCCAACCCGTGTAAGAATCTACAAAAAGCAGCAAATAACGGAAGCCTCCACTCATTGGCATTTCTGTAAAGTCTGTAACTAGCACTTCAAAGGGCCAATTCCCTTGATACTGTATCCCAGGCACTTTCAAAGGTCCTTCTCTTGGGTTATTCTTTGCACATGTCCAGCACCTCCTCGCAGCCAAGGACGTCAGGCTGTGCAATCCGTTGATGTACATCTGTCTTTCTAGGAGCGCTGCCAGGGCGCTTTTTCCTAGGTGTGTGTTCTCATGGTAGAACTGAACTATGTGCCACGCTTTTGTTTTAGGAACAAATACGCGGTTGTCTGGCATCTTTATGAAACTATCTTCCCATTCTCCACCCTCACTCAAAGCCCACTCCTCCTCCTCTCTAGTGTAATTGCATTTCTCCACTTTGGGCTCTGAGTCAGTGAGATTTAACATTACAGGTGTGTACTTCTGAGTAGCTACCTCTTTGGCAGTCAGATCCGCTAGCCTGTTTCCCTGAACCACCGGATCATTACCTTTTGATGTGCTTTACAGTGCATCAAAGCCACGTTGATAGGGAACCAAACAGCGTCCAACAAATCTAACATAGCATCTGCATATTTGTCCGGCTTTCCAGCAGAAGTCCATAAGCGTCTTTCCCTCCACAATGCCCCGTGGCAATGAAGCGTTAAAACGCAAAACGAGAATCAGTATAAATATTAACCGTTTGCCCTTCGGCCAGTTTCAAAAGCACGAGTCAGCGCAATTAGCTCAGCCAGTTGGGCCGGCCCCAGGAGGCAAGGGTTCCGCTTCAAGAACTCCATCCTCCCAGGTGACAACAGCATAGCCAGCATAACGCACTCCCTCTCTTATGAAACTGGATCCGTCAGTGTATAAGGTTAAATCTACCTGTTCCCAAGGGAAATCACGCAAATCGGGCCTACTGGAATAAATCAAGTCCATTGTCTCTATGCAGTCATGCTCGGAGAGGTCTGAAGGGCTGGGCAAAAGTGTTGCAGGATTTAACATGGGACACATCTCCAAGGTAACGAGGGGGTTATTACACAAGACACCCTCATACTTAGTCAGTCTCTCATTTGTCAGCCAACGTGGACCCTTTGAATCTAGAAGTGCTTTTACATGATGTGGGACCCTCACTGTGAGTGCTTTCCCTAGAGTGAGCTTGGTGGCTTCTCTGATTAAATCCACCGCAGCTGCAACAGCCCTCAAACAAGGGGGAAGCCCCCTGGCAACCGTGTCTAATTGCTTGGACAGATAAGCTACTGGGCGTTGCCATGTACCTAAAAACTGTGTCAAAACCCCTATTGCAGTCCCATCTCTTTCTGCAGCAAAGAGATAGAACGGCTTGTCCAAATCTGGCAGGCCCAGCGCAGGTGGTGAGATTACAGCTTCCTTAAGCGTCTGGAAAGCCTGGTCACAACCTTCTGTCCACTCAAATGGATCCTTGTTACTCCCTCTGGTGGCCTGATACAATGGCTTTGCAATGACAGCATAATTAGGAATCCAATGTCTTACATAAGAAGTGGTTCCTAGAAACTCTCTTGTCTGTCTTCTGTCTTTGGGGGTTGGAATGGCACAAATAACTTCCTTTCTTTCAACTTCCAACACTTTATTCCTGGGTCAGGCCAAAGCCTAAGTACTTAACTTTCTTCTGACACAACTGTGCTTTCTTTTTGGACACTTTATACCCTTTCTCTTCCAGCACTTTCAACAGTTCTAGAGTGTAATGCTCACACCCCTCTTTAGTCTTTGTCCCGACCAACAGGTCATCTACATATTGTAGCCAAACACCTTCAGTCTCTGGAATTTCAAATTCTGACAAGTCCTGAGCTAAGGCCTGCCCAAAAATGCTAGGGGAATTTTTAAAACCTTGAGGCAATCTACACCATGTTGCCTGACGTCGTTGCCCTCCCTTTGGGGTCTCCCATTGGAAGGCAAAGATGGGTTGAGAGATAGGAGCTAGCCTAATGCAGAAAAATGCATCACGTAAGTCCAATACAGAGAACCAGGCAGCAGTACTTGGTATTAGACTCATCATTACGTATGGATTTTGAACTACAGGGGTTAAAGTTACTGTGGCTTGATTGACAGCCCTAAGGTCTTGCACAATGCGATACTTTCCATCTGATTTGCGAACAGGAAGGAGGGCCGAATTCCAAGCTGACTCACAATGAACAATAATCCCATGACGCAACAATCTTTGCAACTCTCCTTGGATTCCTTCACAGCATCTCTGCTTATCGGGTATTGGGCCTTTCTCACGGAAGCTGACAGTTTTATCTCTACTATCACAGGGGCAACATTTATCGCCATTCCTGGTTCATTATCTTCTGCCCAATACCTGGGAGTTTCTTCCCAGCACCAAACTGTATCTTTCTTGCTAACTTGTTGCAATCTAAACAATCTGTATTCTTCTTGCTGTGGGACTGTAAGTTCCAACTGGCCTGTCTCCAAAAATTCCAACCTTGCCCTTATCTTCGCCAAAATGTCTCTCCCAAGAAGAGGGATTGGACAATCTGGGACATACAGTAACTTATGCATCACCTCTCTGCCAGCAATGTTGCACTTTCTTTGCTGTAACAAGGACATTTTTGTGGCCTTCCTGACACTCCAACAACTTTGATGTGTTGACCACTAGGGGGCGCTACTTGCTGGTTCACTACAGACTTATCCGCTCCGGTATCCACTAGGAACTTTATACGTTGACCTTGCATCTATGGCAATTAATGGCTCCTCTGGGTCAAGTAACAGAAAAGCCTTGCCTATTTTTTCAACATTCATCTTCCCACTCAACTTCCTCTTCTTCCTCCTCTTCTTGCATGGCAGCAGCCACAACAGCCTTCTGATAAGGCTTATAACTTCCTCTGCCTCTTCCCTTGGGACCCTCTGGCTGGGACTTTGACTCTTTTTGTACTTGCATCACTTTCCTCTGACATTTCCTCCACACAGTCCCTCTGCCAGTGGCCCTCTTTCTTACAACGAGCACACTGTAAGGGCTATATTTTCTGTAAGCTTCCTCAAACGCTCGAGGAAGGCAGCAGGCGTCTCCAACTTTATCCTGTTGGACTCCCTGTATCTTTTGGATACTGGAAGGCCGGGAGGGCCTTTTCTGATGGCTTGCAATAAGATTTGCTGATAGTCTTTAATTCTGTCTCTCTGATCTGCATTATTTGGATTCCACTCTGGTCCTCGTTCCACTGGGAACCTGATATTCCCAAATGCAACAGCTTCCATCTGCCCATGTCCCTCTTGTGCTATCAGTCTGGCTTGGTTGACAATGCACCTTCTCTCTGCCGCAGTGAACAGGGCGTTTAACAGCTGTTTGCAATCCCACCACGTGGGATCATGGGTAGCCATAATCCCTTCCAACAGATCCCCCATAGCACGAGGTTGCTCAGAATATGGGGGGGTGTTATGTTTCCAATTAAAAATAAAGAAGAAAAACGGAACTATTTGATACGCTTGTTGAACCCGGTTATGGACTTCTAGTAGCGGGACCTGCCGGATGGGGCATTGTAATGCCCCTCTCTCCACCTTTCCTCTTCCCTTGCTTCCTGCCCCTGGTTTTACTTCTGGTTCTCAGGAGAAGCAGCTCTTCCCACACTGTGCCTTCTTCTGGGTAGGTCTGGCGAGCGCTCTATCGCTCCCACAGACTCAACGGAACTGCTCCTTCGCTTGGCGGGCTGCGCTATCAGCCTCCCTGAAGCCTCTGGGCAGTCATATTCTTCTCCTCTCTGGCCTGGGGACGGCCATCGTCCTGCCAGCATTAGGGATTGGGCATCTAAGCTACTCTCTCTATCTCTCTTGCCTCTTCAAGGGGTAAGTAATCTTCATGGAGGGAGGGCCTGGTAAGCAGGCGGCTCTTCATGAAGTGTGTCCCTTCCTGAGGGAAACCGGGTATGTCACTATTCTGCGGATGACTGAATGGAGGGGCCGGCGCAGGCTGGGGACGCTGCTCTGGCAGACGGAACGCCCGCTGGAACCACATTTGCCAGGCCCCTAATCCAGTGCAAAGTCAGTGGAGAATTTACTGGAGTTGAAATTGGCGCTGCAGGAACAGGAAAAAGCTCTGGGCTTGTCGGGAGCGGCAGGGGCGGGGACGACGCGGGATTGGTGCAGTAGGAACAACTGGGACCGCCTCAGACTGCGCCACGGCCGTTGGCGTCATCTGGGGTGGCGAGCCAGCCTGTCCCAAAGGTGGGGAACATGGCTGGAGCTTGGACGGGGGCTCTCGGGCTGGCGTGAAGCTGAGACGCTGGGGCTGCTCCACGTCCAGTTGGGGCAATGAATCTCTCTCTCTGCCTTCTCCTTAGGGAGGGAGGTCTTCTTGTTCTGCACCAAACAACACAGAAGGCTTCCTCTCCTACCTTTCTGTTCACAAAAAACACCCTTTCTGCTCACGGATCTTTTGGGCCAGCCCACCACCCCCGCAACCATTCGTTCCATGTCGCGGAGTAAATCCATTGATCATTTGGAGATGTACTGCGTGGCAGCCAATCTTCAAGTTTTGACACTTATCCCAATCCCAGGTTCCTAAGCTTAGCCATCCGATCTCTTGGACAGATGGCCAAACCTCTGTCACTAATAGACTAAGTTCAAAAGATTTCATCTCTAGGTGTTTCCTCTACTGCTAGCAAACAGAACCTATCCCAGTTATCTAACACACATTGCAAAGGGGTCTCTTTCTTCTGCTTTGAGCCTGCACCCCCCATTTCTCTAGCCTGAGATCAAACCCACTTCAGTGCTTTCCCCTCCCCAATGTGTGTGTTCCTCAGTGTTAAAGTGCACGAAATAAACTATACTTGCCCGTCCTGCAGACCTGATTTAGCGTCTCGCCTTCCCACGTCACCAATCGAGTTCTACGTCGGCTCTTGGCGTCGGACCTGACGCCTCCGACTCTCTGCGCTTATGGCCGGTTTGCTAGCTCTGCGGCTGGGCACCTTGTTAGATGTCCCCGACTTTATACTAGCCGGCTCTCCAAGAGGCACTTCTCAGCCAGCCTCCTCCTTCTGGCTTGAGTTCACCCACAACGTTAGCTGCAGTCTCTCTCGTGTCCACAGGCGTTGCTTTGGGACCAGCCAGGCGGCCGGCTCAGTGCAAAAGTGGTCAAAACAGGCGGGGCGCCCCTTCCAGCCCTCCTGGGTAGTCTCCACCTTACTAGCCTGGGAGCGAGCGCTGTCCACAACGGGACCGTGTTAGTTTTCTCTCAACACAGACCCGTCTAGGTACGTTTTACCATCACGTCGGGTCACCAAATGGAAGCAGAAATGGGAGTTATGGAACTCCAAGAGTACCAATTTAACCTTACCAAAGCTGCTTGTACGCGCGGGTTCTAGGATGAGGGAGAACACACGATACTGTGAAATAAGAGTGAAAATCAAAAAGGTTTATTCTGGCACCAGCTGGTAGCTACTGCCAAAGCAGAACACAGCTGCAGGTAGGCACAAAGACCCCGCTACTTCTCATACAAAGACATTTATACCCCAATGGGAGTCATTTCAGATAAGCCCACCCCTTCTTCATGGGTAAAAACAATCATAATTGGCTGGTGATTACTGTTGCTTACATGACATTTCATTAAACCAATAAACACTGCATAAATCATTAGCATCATCTCTCTGTCATACCTAAGATTGAGAACAATAGCCATCTATTAGTTATTTCTTTCACACAGTGCAGTATCAATGCTGAGTCTCTCTGTTCCTGAGTTGAAAACATGTTTCCAGGCTCCGTGCCAACAGCGGAGAAGGACAGACTCTTTGCCATGCGCAGGGTGTTTCCCATTCACAATAAATTTCCATAGTCATCCAGGTACTGCATTCACCCATCTAGCCTATATTATCCCAAATTGGGCACAGGGTGTATTAAAATGCATTTAATCACGGTGTTAGTCTTTCATTGCAAGTGCCTGTCTGATTTCTGGCACCAACCCCTTCTTTTACTTAGTTGACGCGCAAGTAGCATCACTCTCTGACTGTACTTTTTATGCTAGGAAAAGTACCAAACCTGCTTTATTAGGAAGTCCTGTGTTGAGACCCCAAACTAGAACTAAATGAAAATGAAAAAAAGATATTCCTTGTAGTGACAATTGTGGCAAAATGACATATGCCAGACACTGGAAATCAGAGAAACCCAAAAGGAGGAGTGGCTAGAAAAAGTCATGAAACCATTCAAATAGAATGGCTCTCAAACGACTAAGGATAAAAAAGTATAGAGAGGACAAGGGATGACAAAGGAGGGATTGGAGTGTCACTGAGAATACTGCCAAAGGGAACATAATATATAACAATAAAGCTGAACTGGGACTAAAGGATATATAGAGTCATAAAAAACCAATGGATAGATATGTAATGATTAATAAATTTACTATCGATACTCTCCTTTCTCTTTCTTTAGGTAAAATTAAGAAGTACTACGAAACTACAAATATTTTGGGAA
>JARBWK010003826.1:0-11529 GCA_030556195.1 Anolis apletophallus | reverse complement strand
GGTGGAAGAACCCAAAAATCATGTAAACTCATGAAACATTTGAAAGAAACTTCCCATCATACATGAAAAAGCAAACCTCGTTAGTTAATGAATTCTCCTATATATTGATTTTTTCTCTAAAGTCATATGTCAAGGGAACCCAGATAAAAATTATCTTTTTCCCTTAGAAACATTAACCTTTCTAAGGTGATTAAAAATTCATGGCTCAGCTACGTTAAAAGGGCACAAGGAAAATGAAAGAACGAGATGGTCGGAAGGGAAAAACCCCCCCTCCAAAACCCAATTTTTCCTTTGGGAGAAACATGAACCTTTCCCAGCACCCGGGGGTCTTTTTGGCCGAAAAATTCTGAAAACCCACTGACCCGGGGGAAAATATAAAATGTTTTCTCTGCTAACTCTCAGTTCTGTGGGGTTTTTTTAAATCCAGTGGGTAGAAAGTCTTTTAAAAAAATTTATTACCCCCCTTTGGTTTTTATCAAAAAAGTTTTTACTTAATTTTTTCAAACTAATTTTCTTGATTGCAGAGAAGGGGGGGGAATGTAATTTTATTTTTCCCAGTTTTCGAATATATATCCCAAACATCCCCATGTAAGCCATCTGAACCCCTTTTGGGGGGATGGTGGCAGGGTTTAAAAAAAAAGTTGTTTTAAAACCCCCAAGATGGCCCCCGCAAAAAAGATCACTTGCGGGTGTTTATTGGCTCACCTGGACATTTCCCCAATGTCTGGACTTGTGATGTATCAGGAATAATTTGCAGATCCCAGTAAGGTGGCCTTTGCAGCTGGCAGATGGTAATTTTTCGGGCCCCTTGTGTTTAAATGCAGGCTAGGTCTTTGGCACTTTCCCCGTGTGCCGATCACCACTGGGCCACCTTTTTCTTGGCCAAATCTTTGTAATTTGTCTTTAAATTTCAACAGCTTTTCCAGTTGTTTCTCTTCAATCTTGCTGTCGCCTGGGATTGCAACATGCGATCCTGCCGTTTTAAAACGATTGGAGGTCAGGATTCTCCAAAACTTTTGTCTGAATTGAAGTCCCAGAGATAGAAGTAGTAGTAGTGTCATTATAATTATTACTAGTTTGGGGCCGGGGCTGCCCGGTTATTTGAAAAAGGGATTGTGTGCCAAGTTTGGTCCTTTCAGTTGTTTTTTGGTTGCAGTGGTATCGGGAAGTGGTGAAGGTATTTGGTCCCATAATCCATGGCCATCCTCCTCCAAATTACCAGGATGGGGAGGGGGTCTTGGGCCCAAATTTGGTCTTGACGTCTGGGGGGGAGGGGGGCAGTGTCCGGGGAAAAGAGAAGGGCCCAACCATCTCTTTTTGGGCACCCCCTCCAAAGACCCCGGGTGTAAAGTGGGTCATGGGGGGTTTTTAAAAGTTCAATCACTGGATGAGGGTCACAGCGGGCTTGGGAAGTGAGTGGAGGTACTTGAAATCCCATCATCCATGGTCTGCCCCCTCCTCTAAACTGCAGTTGGATGGGTGTGGGTCATGGGGGCGCTGTGTGCCAAGTTTGGTCTTTATCGGTCTTGGTTCTGGGCCACAGTGGTCTGTGGGAATGTAGGGTTTTGAAAGTACTACAAATCCCATAATCCCTGGAGGTACATCAAGTCCCATAATCCATGGTCCACCCTCCTCCAAACTGCAGTAGACTGTAGCGTGGGTCATGGGGGCTCTGTGTGCCAAGGTAGGTTACTGTCAATTCAGGCCATACACAATGTCCCATGAGCTGAGGCCTAGTCAGGAAAATCAAGTTAATGAAGTTTTACTGTCAATTCATGCCTTAAACAGTATCCTATTAGGTGAGGCCTAGTCAGGAAAATCAAGGTAATGAAACCTTACTGTCAATTTTGGCCCTACTCTGTGATTTGTAGGGCTTCAGAGTTTTTGTGAAATGTGTTGGGTGAAGGTACTGAACATTCCATTTCCAATGGGAAAAACTTGAAGCAGAACCGGGAGTTCTAGAACTCCAAGTACCAAATTAATCTTACCAACGCTGCCCGAACGTGCGGATACTTAGAAGAGGGAAACTCGTGACAACTGTGAAGTAGGGTGAAAAACAAAAAGGTTTATTATCAATCACCAGCTGGTGGGTATTTGCCAACAGAACACAGCTGTAGATAGGGGCAAAAGACCCCGTCACATTTCATACAAAGACATTTATACTCCTAATGGAGTCCATCCAGTTAAACCCACCCCTTCTTCATGGTTAAAACAATCATAATTGGCTGGTGATTACTGTTGTTACATGACATTTCATTAATCCAATAAACACTAAATAAATCATTTGCATCATGTCTCTGTCATCACTAAACATGAGAACAATAGCTTTCTGTAAACATTCTTTCTCACAGTGCAAGCTATCAATTTTAGCCTCTCTCTGTTCTTTTCTTGCAACTTTAGTCCGGGCTTCCTGCCAGCAGTGAAGATAGGACTTTTGCCATGCGCACTGGTGTTTTCCATTCACATTAAGAATCCCATTACTTTCATAGCTCAAACTGCACTGTATTCCCACTCATCTAGCATATATAGTATAACTTGGCACAGAGTGGATTAAAATGTATATAATCAGGGTGTTAGTCTTCTATAACATGTGCCTTATTGATTCCAGGCACCAAAACCCTCTTTTTCAGAGTTGACACGCATGTAGCATCACTTTCTGACTGTACTTTTTATGCTCGGAAAAGTACCAAACCTGCTTCATTCCAGGATTTCTCTTTTGTGGGAAACCCATCGCAAGGGGTTTCCTACACAAACATCTGGAACACCTATTTAGACCAATCAACCCTCCAGTCTCGTGAGACCCCGGGTTTTCCAGTTTTAACAGTATGCACACCCTTTACTGACTCCAAAGAACTCTGTACTGCCTTAGCACAGCATCTGAGCATGATAGGCAGACAGCACATTATTATTAACACTGAACAGATCACCACAATGGTTATCATTACAAGAGAACGTAACCAATGTAAGTTCGGCAGCCAGCCCAACACTGTATTCCAAAAATCACTTGGATCTGAATAAGTCTTTGTATTTCTCTAGCAGCACCCTGAATTTTACTTAAATCCAGTTCAATCTCTCCAGTCTTATTTATAAAATGACAACACGTTTGATTTAACCACGCACAGAAACCGCCCTCCTTTGAAAGCAGATAATCTAATGCCAGCCTTTGCTGCATTTCCATTTTTGCCAGAGAATTCACTTCTTCCTGCAAAATTAACAAGCCCTCATGGGTGTCATTAGCCAAGGCTTCTAAATCATATGATAACACACGCAACTGTTTTATGTTCCAAGCCACCCCTATCCAAGGGCCTGCAATTGCTACAATCTTCTGGCCTTCAGTTAAGTAAGTTCTGTCAGAATTATATCCATAACGCTGCACATCCGCAAAAGAGCGTTTCTGAACATGTAGGTATAGATTAGTCACATGAGCCTCTTTGGGGAGCACCCTCAAGCCCCCTGGTTGCAGGGTACCTAGGGTACAAACTCCAGACCAAACTACAGGAAGCACAGGCATTGCTATCTTTCCACAGATCCATACTATTCCCTCTGGAAGTCCAGTGGCACGGTAACCCAAACGTCTAGCAGGTAAATTCTGAACCAGGTTCACTATGGCATCTTCCTGATGATTTCTGAACAGGATGTGGGTGCAATTTGAGCTCTCCCAGCTCCAAGTCCACACTCCTGTTGTCCTCAGACCACAACGGCCTCTGTACCTGCTTTGCACGGTGATCACGTGATCACAAGCAGGATAGGAACCTAGCTCAATCTGCCTAAACAACTCATACATGCCATCTCTCTGACTTCCTGCATAATAGGGATGTGCCTCTTTTTCCCATTTGAAGCACAGGGCAGCTCTTAACACAGGGGCCCGATGTGTGACCATGAACCAAACCCTTCTAGCTGTCTCTGTCCCGTGCTCCTGCTTCCCTTTCGTGCTATTCCACCCCGCCAATGTTAACACCCCAGATGGAACTATTGGCCAACCGACCTATGGCTTGAAGGCCCCTGGCTGCAAATCCAGCACGAATTTAAACTTAACTCATGTGACATATTAGTTACAAGTTTGTGAAACATATTTTCCTCCCACCCGCCATGTGTCCCAGTAACATACAATGCCAGTATCAGAGCCATGAATCCAAACACTGTCTTGACCCTTGCGGAGCGCTTACACCTGTAACTCTGTCCCATTAAGATGCATAGCCACCACCGCAATGAAAGGGCCTTTGGCTCTGTCCATCTTTCTTGCGTTGGACCACCATTTCCCGGATTGGGTGCGATGGTATCAGACGACTCTTCTGTGGCCGTCTGTGTGCCCCTTAAATAGGGCGTTGCAAAAGTCTTTGTAATCCTGAGGCGAAGGGGGTTGTCTGGATCCACAGAAGACTCCAAAGCAACCGGCGCCCCTCTTCCCTCGAGTAATGGATCCAAGGGCGAAGACCTTGGACTTTGACAGCTGTTGGTGTGCTCAGAAGCACGGTATACGGCCCTCTCCATCTCGGCTGCAGCGGACGCAGGTTCCAGTCCTTAACAAGGACCGATTCGCCAACTGAAAAAGAGTGAAGAGAAGTAGACGGGAGAGGAGGTCGCAAATCTGCAGTGTATTGACTAAGTTTCTCTAGCTGTTTCCCTAACATCTGAACATCTTGCAAAGTCTGTTGATGTCCTAACACATGGCTGTCAGAAGTCTGTCCACACATTGGTTTTAAGTTCAAAGGAGGCCTGCCATACAGTCTTTCAAATGGTGACAAGCCTGTCTTCTTATGTGGTGTACACCTGACTCTTAGGAGAGCCAGGGGTAACGCCATTCTCCAATTCAACTTAGTCTCTTGGCAGATCTTTGCTAAACAGTTCTTTAAAGTTCGATTGGCTCTTTCTGCCCTGGCAGAAGATTGCGGGTGATACGCACAATGAAGGCGCCACGTGATTCCCAGCAGCTTACACAGTCCCTGAACCACGTGGTGCACATATGAAGGCCCGTTATCTGAGCCTATCTGCAAAGGCATGCCGAATCTAGGAATAATGTCTTTCATGAGGCCTTTTACTACCTCAGCTGATCGCTCTGTGCGTGTAGGAAAAGCTTCAATCCAACCCGTGTAAGAATCTACAAAAAGCAGCAAATAACGGAAGCCTCCGCTCATTGGCATTTCTGTAAAGTCTGTAACTAACACTTCAAAGGGCCAATTCCCTTGATACTGTATCCCAGGCGCTTTCAAAGGCCCCTCTCTTGGGTTATTCTTTGCACATGTCCAGCATCTTTTTGCAGCCAAGGACGTCAGGCTGTGCAATCCATTGATGTACATCTGTCTTTCCAGGAGCGCTGCCAGGGCGCTTTCCCTAAGTGTGTGTTCTCATGGTAGAACTGTACTATGTGCCACGCTTTTGTCTTAGGAACAAATACGCGGTTGTCTGGCATCTTTATGAAACTATCTTCCCAATCTCCACCCTCACTCAAAGCCCATTCCTCTTCCTCTCTAGTGTAATTGCATTTCTCCACTTTGGGCTCTGAGTCAGTGAGATTTAACATTACAGGTGTGTACTTCTGAGTAGCTACCTCTTTGGCAGTCAGATCCGCTAGCCTGTTTCCCTGAACCACCGGGTCATTGCCCTTTGATGTGCTTTACAGTGCATCAAAGCCACTTTGCTAGGGAGCCAAACAGCATCCAACAGATCTAACATAGCATCTGCATATTTGACAGCCTTTCCAGCAGAGGTCAAAAAGCCTCTTTCCCTCCACAATGCCCCGTGACAATGAAGCGTTAAAAACGCAAAACGAGAATCTGTATAGATATTAACCCTTTGCCCTTCGGCCAGTTTTAAAGCATGAGTCAGCGCAATCAGCTCAGCCAGTTGGGCCGAAGTCCCAGGAGGTAGGGGCTCCGCTTTGAGCACCCCATCCTCCCAGGAGACAACAGCATAGCCGGCATAACGCACCCTCTCTTATAAAACTGGATCCATCCGTGTATAGGGTTAATTCTACCTGTTCCCAAGGGAAATCACGCAAGTCTGGCCTACTGGAATAGACTAAATCCATTGTCTCAATGCAGTCATGTTCTGAGAGGTCTGAAGGGCTAGGCAAAAGTGTTGCCGGATTTAACATGGGACACATCTCTAGGGTAACGAGGGGTTGTTACACAAGACACCCTCATACTTAGTCAGTCGTTCATTTGTCAGCCAGCGGGGACCCTTGGAATCTAGAAGTGCTTTCACATGATGGGGACCCTCACTGTGAGTGCTTTTCCAAGTGTAAGCTTGGTGGCTTCTCTGATTAAATCCACCGCAGCTGCAACAGCCCTCAAACAGGGGGGCAGCCCCTGGCAACCGTGTCTAACTGCTTGGACAGATAAGCTACAGGGCGTTGCCATGTACCTAAAAACTGTGTCAAAACCCCTATAGCAGTCCCATCTCTTTCTGCAGCAAAGAGATAGAACGGCTTCTCCAAATCTGGCAGGCCTAGCGCAGGTGGTGAGATTACAGCTTCTTTCAATATCTGGAAAGCCTGGTCACAACTCTCAGTCCACTCAAAGGGGTCCTTGTTACCCCCTCTGGTAGCTTGGTACAATGGCTTTGCAATGACAGCATAATTAGGAATCCAATGTCTTACATAAGAAGTGGTTCCTAGAAACTCTCTTGTCTGTCTTCTGTCTTTGGGGGTTGGAATGGCACAAATAACTTCCTTTCTTTCAACTTCCAACACTTTACTCCCCTGGGTCAGGCCAAAGCCTAAATATTTAACTTTCTTCTGACACAACTGTGCTTTCTTCTTGGACACTTTATATCCTTTCTCTTCTAGCACTTTCAACAGTTCTAGAGTGTAATGCTCACACCCTGCTTTAGTCTTAGTCCCGACCAACAGGTCATCAACATACTGAAGCCAAAAACCTTCAGCCTCTGGAATTTCAAATTCTGACAAGTCCTGAGCTAAGGCCTGCCCAAAAATACTGGGAGAATTTTTAAAACCTTGCGGAAGTCTACACCATGTGGCCTGACGTCTTTGTCCTCCCTTTGGGGTCTCCCCCATTGGAAGGCAAAGATGGGTTGAGAGATAGGAGCTAGCCTAATGCAGAAAAATGCATCACGTAAGTCCAATACAGAGAACCAAGCAGCGGTACTTGGTATTAGACTCATCATCACATATGGATTTTGTACAACAGCAGTTAGGGTTACTGTAGCTTGATTGACAGCTCTAAGGTCTTGCACAATGCGATATTTCCCATCTGGCTTGCGTACAGGAAGCAAGGCCGAATTCAAGCTGACTCACAATGAACAATAATCCCATGACGCAGCAATCTTTGCAACTCTCCTTGGATCCCTTCCACAGCATCTCTGCTTATCGGGTATTGGGCCTTTCTCACGGGAAGCTGACCCTTCCTTATCTCAACTACAACAGGGGCAACATTTATCGCCATTCCTGGCTCATTATCTTCAGCCCAAACCCTGGGAGTTTCTTCCCAACACCAAACTGTATCTTTCTTGGTAACTTGTTGCAATCTAAACAATCTGTATTCTTCTTGCTGTGGGACTGTAAGTTCCAACTGGCCTGTCTCCAAAAATTCCAACCTTGCCCTTATCTTCGCCAAAATGTCTCTCCCAAGAAGGGGAATGGGACAATCTGGGACATACAGTAACTTATGCACCACCTCTCTGCCAGCAATGTTGCACTTTCTTTGCTGTAACAATGGACATTTTTGTGGCCTTCCTGACACGCCAACAATTTTGATGTGCTGACCACTAGGGGGCGCTATCTTCTTGTTCACTACTGATTTATCCGCACCGGTGTCTATTAGGAACTTTATACGTTGACCTTGTACATCTATGGCAATCAATGGCTCCTCTGGGTCAAGTAACAGAAAAGCCTTGCCTATCTTTCAACATTCATCTTCCCATTCTGAGTCTTCCTCTTCTTCCTCCTGCATGGCAGCAGCCACAACAGCCTTCTGATATGGTTTATAACTTCCTTTGCCTCTTCCCCTTGGCTTCCCTGAGCCTCTGGCTGTACTTGTCACTTTCTTCACACCTGCATCACTTTCCTCTGACATTTCTTCTACACAATCCCTTTTCCAGTGGCCTTCTTTTCTACAGCGTGCACACTGGTTGCGACCCAACGTAAATTGTCCTCCACTATTTCCTCTTCCTGACCCTCTTCCTCTGCTACTTCCTCTTCCTCTTCCTCTTCCTGACCTCTCTTCAAACATGCTCACCAAGACTCTATATCCTTCTCTCTTTTTCCTCTCTTTCTTCTCCTCTTCTACCTGCTCTCTAGCCATGTACACTTGGTCAGCAATGGCCAACAGTTCAGTTAAATTTTTGCCCAAAAATCCTGGCTGCTTTTGGATTTTCTTTCTGATGTCTGGGGATGACTGGGAAATGAAGGAGTGTGTGAGAGCGACTCTCCCATCATTCTGCTCTAAGTTGTAAGGGCTATATTTTCGATAAGCTTCCTCCAAACGCTCAAGAAAAGCAGCAGGGGTCTCTCTTTTGTCCTGCTGGACTCCTTGTATCTGTTGGATACTAGAAGGCCGGGGAGGGCCTTCCCTCATGGCTTGCCATAGAATGTGCTGAACGTCTCTAATTCTGTTTCTTTGTTCTGGGATATTTGGATTCCACCCGGATCTTGTTCCACTGGGAACCTAATATTCCCAAATGCCACAGCCTCTGTTTGCCCATGTCCCTCTTGTGCTATCAACCTGGCTTGGTTGATGATGCACCGTCTCTCTGCCGCCGTAAAAAGGGCATTTAAAAGTTGCTTGCAATCCCACCACGTAGGGTCATGAGTAGCCATAACCCCTTCCAAAAGATCCCCCATCGCCCGGGGCTGTTCAGAATATGGGGGTGTTATGTTTCCAATTAAAAATGTCGGAACTTGAAAACGGAACTATTTGGAAGCTTGTTGGACCCGGTTATGGGCATCTAGTAGCGGGACCTGCCGTATAGGACACTGTAGTGCCTCTCTTTCCACCTTTTCTTCTTCCCTTGCTTCCTGCCCTTTTGGTGGACTTCTAGTTCTCATTGGAGAAGCAGCTCTTCCCACACTATGCCTTCGTCTAGGTGGGTCTGGAGAGCGCCCTGTGGTTCCTGCAGTGTCAACGGAACTGCTCCTTCGCTTCTGCAGGGGTGGCGTCATCTGCCTCCCTGAAGCTTCGGGGCTTTCATACTCTCTCTCCCTGCCTTGGGGACGCGCTATCGTCCGGCCAAAAGGAGGGGGTGGACGTCTCGCCTCTCCCTCTATCTCTCTGGTTTCTTCATAGGGGTAATTAATCTTCATGGAAAGAGGGCCTTGGTAAGCAGGCGGCTCTTCAAAGGGCAGGTCCCTTCCTGGGGGGGAAACCGGGCATGCCACTATTGTTGGGAAGTGGAACGGAGGAGCTAGCGCAGGCTGGGACGCTGCTTTGGCAGACGGATCCGTCCCGCTTGAACCCGCATCTGCTAGCCCTTCTAATTCAAATTGCAAAGTCTGTGGTGAATTTACTGTAGTTGAAACTGGCGCTCCGGGAACAGGAACAAGCTCTGGGCTTGCTGGGAGCGACAGGGCGGGGACAAACTGGATTGGCGCAGCAGGAGGAGGAAGAAGTCTTGGGCTTGCCGGGAATGGCAGGGCGGGGGCGATCTGGATTGGTGCGGAAGGAACAGCGGGGACCGCCTCGGAATGCGTCACGGCCGTGGACGTCATCTGGGCGGCCGAGCCTGTCCCAATGGTGGGGAACATGGCTGGAGCTTGGGCGGGGGCTCTGGGGCTGGCGTGGAGCGGGGACGCTGGGGCTGCTCCCCAGGCTCCGGTTGGGGCAATAAACCTCTCTCTCTCTCTCCTTCTTAGCGGGAGGAGTTCTTCTGGCTCCGCTGGGAGCACCGGAGGACTTTTCCCCACTTTTCTGTTTGCAAAGCAAATCTTCTTCTCACGACACTTTGGGCCAGCCCACCACACCCCCTCTGCAACCATTCGCTCCCACGCCGCGGAGTAAATCCATTGATCATTTGGATGTACTGCGTGGCAATAATCTGCAAGTCTTTGACACTTATCCCAATCCCAGGTTCCCTCGCTTGGCCATCCGATCTCTCGGACAGATGGCCAAACTTCTGTGCACAGATTACTAAGTTCAAAAGATTTCATCTCCTGGGTGTTTCCCTCAACTGCTAGCAAACAAAACCTGTCCCAATTGTCTAGCACACACTGCAAAGGGGTCTCTTTCTTCTGCTTTGAGCCTGCACTCCCCATCTCTCCTGCCTTATCTCAAACCCCACTTCAGTGCTTTCCCCCTTCCCCCAGTGTGTGTTCCCTCAATGTTAAAGTGCACGAAATAAACTATACTTGCCGATGTCCTGCAGACCCTGGGACTCGCGTCTCGCCTTCCCACGTCACCAATCAAGTTGCGTCGGCTCTCTGGCGATCGGACCTGACGTCGCCTCCGACTCCTCTGCGCGCTTATGCCAGTTTGCTAGCCCTCTTTGGCCGGGCACCACCTTAAGGTGTCCCTGGACTTACTCTAGCCGGCTCTCCAGAGGCCGCTTCCCAGCCAGCCTCTCCCTTCAGGCTTTGCTTTCACCCTCAACGTTAGTTGCAGTCTCACTTGGGTCACCGGCGTTCGTTTGGGGCGATTCAGGCGGCCGGCTCAGTGCAAAAATCGGTCAAAAACAGGCGGGGCTGCCCCTTTCCAGCCCTCCTGAATGGCCTCACCTTACTAGCCGGGAGCAAGCGCTGTCATCAACGGAGATCACGTTCGTTTCCCTCAACTCAGACCCGTCTAGATATCTTTACCATCACGTCGGGGTCACCAAATGAAGCAGAACCGGGAGTTCTAGAACTCCAAGTACCAAATTAATCTTACCAACGCTGCCCGAACGTGCGGATACTTAGAAGAGGGAAACTCGTGACAACTGTGAAGTAGGGTGAAAAACAAAAAGGTTTATTATCAATCACCAGCTGGTGGGTATTTGCCAACAGAACACAGCTGTAGATAGGGGCAAAAGACCCCGTCACATTTCATACAAAGACATTTATACTCGTAATGGAGTCCATCCAGTTAAACCCACCCCTTCTTCATGGTTAAAACAATCATAATTGGCTGGTGATTACTGTTGTTACATGACATTTCATTAATCCAATAAACACTAAATAAATCATTTGCATCATGTCTCTGTCATCACCAAAATGAGAACAATAGCTTTCTGTAAACATTCTTTCTCACAGTGCAAGCTATCAATTTTAGCCTCTCTCTGTTCTTTTCTTGCAACTTTAGTCCGGGCTTCCTGCCAGCAGTGAAGATAGGACTTTTGCCATGCGCACTGGTGTTTTCCATTCACATTAAGAATCCCATTACTTTCATAGCTCAAACTGCACTGTATTCCCACTCATCTAGCATATATAGTATAACTTGGCACAGAGTGGATTAGAATGTATATAATCAGGGTGTTAGTCTTCTATAACATGTGCCTTATTGATTCCAGGCACCAAAACCCTCTTTTTCAGAGTTGACACGCATGTAGCATCACTTTCTGACTGTACTTTTTATGCTCGGAAAAGTACCAAACCTGCTTCAG
>JARBWK010003825.1:0-11536 GCA_030556195.1 Anolis apletophallus | reverse complement strand
CCATCTGTCGGGAGTGCTTTGATTGTGTGTTCTTGCCCTTTTTGATTCTATGTAACAGATCTGACAAAGTTCACTCAGTCTAGTTTGAAGTATGCAGGACTGCTGACTGTCATTCCCTTGCTATCCGGCATCATCATGTGTGACATCAAAAACGTCCTCACGTCCCCTCCAGAAGCGATGTCACAGCACTATCATGCTGTCCTGTGACATCAACATTCCTTTACTCACATCAATGGGGATGACACCCCACCGTGGCTCGACCCAACATCACTGAACCCCCATCCTCCTGTCTCTCTGTTCCACAGAGTCACTCAGTCGGTGGCCTGGCAGCATCTTCAGGTGAGCTATTTGGAGCTTCCTTAAAAAGATCTTCCTTCTCAGGCACAGGAGTTAGCCGCAGGTGGCTACTCTGCCCTGCTAACCTGTGGAGGTTGGCCGTAGTCCGATGGGCCTGTGGCCGTGGTCTATGTGGCGAGAGCTGACCAGTCCCACAAGAGGGAGAGGTCTGGTCCAAGAGATACGATGTCGTGGTGGAGACGGCTCCGGGCCCATCCTTTGGGAGGCGCCCAAGGTGGTCTCGGATGTTCTGCTTGGCTCCATGTTGGAGAAGGAGGCTGGCCACCTGATAGCTCCCTCTTGAGCAGCCAGGAACAGAGGGTCTGCGCCTATGAAGCCACAAAGGAAGAAAGAGGGTAAATGTAATAACCAGCCCTTGTAATTTATTTATCCATATTGCAGCAGCTTCCCTGGCTGCCGGTTTGTTTCCGGGCACAATACAAAGTGCTGGTTACGACCTATAGAGCTCTATATTACTCAGGCTATTAGGCAGATCATATCCCCCAGTTTGACTCTGCCCAGGCTCTGAGATTGTCAGAAGAGGCCCTTCTCTCAGTCCCACCACCAATTGTAAGCACAGTTGGTGGCAAAGTAAGACATAGCTTTCTAAATTGCTGCTCCTTGACTCTGGAAGTCCCTTTCTAGGGAGAGCAGTATGGTCCCTTCATTGTTGTCCTTCTGGCAGCAGGCTAAAATCTATATACTCAGGCACCATCAGATAGTAATAGAAATCGTTGTTATCACCCACTTTTACTTTAGAAATCAAAAGGGAGTCATAACCTTAGAAAACTATACAATTTAAAAACTAACAAAATACAAATATTATAACCAAATTAAATATTACCATTATTAAAACAATAACTATTAAACTGTATTGTGTAATAGTTGGCCTTCCCCCTACATTGGCCTTCCCCTGTCGGTGATCCAGAAGCTTAAGCTGGTGCAGAACGCTGCAGCGCAGCTGGTGGCAGGTGTACCATCTCGTTGCCACATCACGCCAGTGCTGCGCGAACTGCACTGGCTTCCAATAGAGCACCGGATCACCTTCAAGGTGCTGGTTCTGACCTTTAAGGCCTTGAATGGTCTGGGGCCAGTGTACCTGAGGGACCGCCTCCCACTATAGCCCTACACGACCACTGCGATCAGAATCTCGGAATCTTTTGGTGGTGCCCAGCCGGCAGGCTATCCATCCTGGGTGCAACGTGGAGGAGGGGCATTCAGTGCCGCTGTGCCGGTCTGTGGAATGCTCCCCCCCACAGTTCGAGCTGAGACCGACTTATTAACATTCTGCAGGGCCTGTAAGACCCTCCTTTTCACCCAAGCATTTGGTCGTTAGATGCAAGAGTAATGGAAGCCGTGCTGGGCCGTTTTGCCATTCTAATGCCAATGGACAGACTGTTCACTGTTTTATTGTGATTTTAATGTTTTTAACGATTTTATATGTTCTGTGGTTATGATTTTATATGTATGTGAGTCGCCCTGAGCCTGTGGGAAAGGGCGACTAATAAGTCGAATTTAATAATAATAATAATAATAATAATTGCCAAAGGCTTTCACAACTGGAATCACTGGGTTGTTGTGTGGTTTCCAGGCTATATGTATTCTTGCAGCATTTTCTCCTGACGTTTTGCCTACATCTGTGGCTGGATGATACTCTGAAGATGCCAACCGCAGATGCTGGCAAAACATCAGGAAAAAATTGGTATGACCAAGAGAAAAAAGAAGAAAAACCTTTAATAACCATTTTATAAGAGCCTCCTTACTTAAGATATGGCAGAAATATAAAGATAAATTATACATGAAACCTCCAATGTGGTTGTCACCATTGGAGGCAGGACATAGAAGGTTGCTTGGATGGTCATCATGGCCAACATATAAAGAATTATTTAAAAAAGAGAAAGATGAATTCTGCCTTAAGTCTAAGGAGGAAATAAATATCCAATATAAATCATTCTCCTGGTTCCAACATATGCAAATGAAAGAATACTTGAACAAAGATAAAACAAGAGGTTTTGCCGAAAAATATGAATTTCATGACAAGATTTTAAAAAAGGAAAAGAAAAACATAACAAATATATACAACATATTGCTGGAATGAGCAACAGAAAAGGAAACAGTAAAAGAGTGTATGATAACAGGGGCAAAAAATATTGGAAGGACAATAAGAATTAAAGAATGGGAGGAAATATGGCCAAGAAAAATAAAATATACATATGCTACAGACTTAAAAGAAAATTGGTATAAAATGTTCTACAGATGGTATATTACACCACATAAACTAGGACTAATGTACAAAACAGTAAGTAACAAATGCTGGAAATGCGGTGGGAGGTGGGAACATTTTACCATACATGGTGAACCTGCCCAAGACTGATTTCCTATTGGAAGACAATTCAGGAATTTTGTGAAAAAATATTAAAAACGAAAATCAGTATGAAGCCAGAATATTTTTTACTGGGAATTCTAGATGAAGATTTAAATTTAGATCAGAATCAAGATATTTTATTCACTTATTTAACAACAGCGGCAAGGATGGTCCATGCAAAAAAATGGAAACAAAAGGAACTGGCAACTGTATTTATTTATTTATTTGTCATGTTTCTATACCGCCCCTCTCAGCCCGAAGGTGACTCGGGACGGTTTACACAAGGCAGTCTCTGCCCTCAATACAACACAAGCAAACAAACAAAAACAAATAACCATATAACAACAAATTAACAATTAAAAACATACAATTGCAATTGCAATCTCAGCGTCATGTTGAAATCAGTTTCCGTCACATCGCCGTCCTTCCATATATCTAATTAAACCTTTATATTTCATCAGCAAATACCTGCTCAAACAGTCAGGTCTTGACTTTCTTGCGAAATGTCAGGAGGGAGGGGGCAGATCTGATGTCTCTAGGAAGGGCGTTCCAAAGCCGAGGAGCCACCACTGAAAAGGCCCCGTCTTTCGTCCCCACCAGTTGCGCCTGCGAAGAAGGCGGGACCGAGAGCAGGGCCTCTCCGGATGATCTTAAACATCTCAATGGTTCATAGGGAGAGATGCGTTCGGACAGGTAAGTTGGATCCGAACTGTTTAGGGCTTTAAAGGCAAAAGCCAGCACTTTGAATTGTGCCCGGTAGCAAACTGGCAGCCAGTGGAGCTAGCACAACAGGGGAGTTGTACACTCTCTGAATGCCGCTCCTGTTATCAACCTGGCCGCTGTCCGTTGGACTAGTTGCAGCTTCCGAACAGTCTTCAAAGGCAACCCCACGTAGAGAGCGTTGCAGTAATCTATACGGGATGTAACCAGAGCGTGGACCACCGTGGCCAAGTCAGACTTCCCAAGGTACGGGCGCAGCTGGCGCACAAGTTTTAACTGTGCAAATGCTCCCCTGGTCACCGCTGAAACCTGGGGTTTCAGGCTCAGCGATGAATCCAGGATCACACCCAAACTGCGAACCTGTAGAAGAATGGCTGAATAAAATAGATGAAATCAAAGAAATGGACAAATTTACTTTTGCCCTGAAAATATCTTATGGAAGACCCATAAAAATACAGATTGGAAATTATATGAGGAATTCAGAGTAACTCATAAGAACAGTAAAATTAATCCAATATAAGCTTTTCCACCTAATCAAAATTCAAAGATATCGTTCTGGAAGACTTTGATATAAATAAAAGAGATAAGCCGTAATGGAGAGAGAAGTAAGAAGAAATAAAACAGAATAAGAACGCTTAAAAAGATGATTTGGAAGTCACAGACCCTTACCCTTCCCAAACTTCCCTGGAATACCCTACCACCTCAAACTACCTTTTCCCCATTTACTATTTACCCCAAACCTTTCCATCCCCAAAAGCTTAGGTAATGTTTTAAATTTATGTATATTTGAAAATTATGCAAATAAAAATTATATACAAAAAAAGAGGAAAAAATGCCGCTAGAATGCAGGCATATAACCCGGAAACCGCACAACAACCCAGTGATTCCGGCCATGAAACCCTTTGACAATACAATTTAATAGTTATTCTTTTCTTGTGATTTTAGGTCAATTGTGTTAATAATGGTAATATTTAGTTCTGTTATAATATTCGTATTTTGTAAGTTTTTAAATTGTATAGTTTTCTAAGGTTACGAACCCCTTTGGGTTTTGATTTATAAAATAAAAGTGGGTGGTAACAAAAACAACAACAACAATAACAGCATTGATTTCCATTACTATCTGGTGGTGACTGGGAGTTCCCATGCCAGTAGGACTGTGAACTCCTCTCCAGTTGTTGTTGGAAGCAAAAAGTTCTTCAAGTCCCATAATTCCCTACTTCATGTTTTTTTTCACTTATCGCAGGGGGTTGCTGGAACATAACCCCCACAATAACTGAGGAAACACTCCATAAAATATATAAAATAATGTATACATATTAAAATTAATATGGCGTCCCTACTTTGCGGATTTTCACATATCTCAGATGGTCCTGGAGCGGAACCACAATAAGTGAGGGAACACTGTATTCCTCTAGTTCTTTCACATGTGTTTTTGAGATAGAGCCAGCAGGCATAACACATTACCCGGTTGTCCAGAACATCCTTATCAGCTCCATTTTTCAGCAGGACGAGGGCGGCACGGACGTTATTCACAGCTGCAGCCCAGTGGAGGGCACTCTTTCCTGCCAAACATGGAAAATTATAGAAGTGATGAGAAAATCAGAGTTTATTTATTTATTGTATTTATTTATTGTTCGGTCTTGTATTCCGCTCCTCCCTGCAGGCTCGGGGCAGATAACAGTACATAAAATAGGCTAACATGTATCATTCATGCAGCCATACAATAAAAACAAGACATAAAAACGCGACATCGTATCCCGAGTCATAGAATAAAAATACAAGCATTCCTTAGACCAGTGTATCAATTACATAGGAGATTGCGCTGGGCTAGTTGCTAGCCGAAGGCTAGTCTAAAAAGGGCGGTCTTGCAGGCCCTACGGAATGGGAGGAGCTCTGTAGCAGCTCGGGCGTCATCTGGGAGGGAGTTCCATAGCGCCGGGGCTGCCACAGAGAAGGCTCTTTGCCTAGTGGTGGACAAGTGACAAGCGCGGACCGATGGTACCAGGAGCAAATTCAGTTCCTCCGAACGTAGTGATCTCGGGGGAATGTACGGGGCAAGGCGGTCTCTCAGGTACGCAGGCCCTAGGCCGTGTAAGGCCTTAAAGGTTAAAACCAACACCTTGAAGGCAATTCGGTACTCAATGGGAAGCCAGTGCAATTGCCGGAGGATGGGCGTGATGTGCTCCCTTACTGACGCTCCCGCCAGCAAGCGAGCGGCGGCATTTTGCACCAGCTTGAGTTTCCGGATTGTCGACAAGGGAAGGCCAACGTAGAGGGCGTTACAGTAGTCCAGTCTCGAGATGACCGTCGCCTGGATCACCATGGCCAGGTCGTCCCTGGAAAGGTAGGGTGCCAGTCGCCTAGCCTGTCATAGGTGAAAAAATGACGCCCTGCTGGCCGCGGAGACCTGAGTCTCCATGGTCAGCAGGAGGTCCAATTGGACACCCAGGCTCTTAACAACAGGTGACGGGCTAAGACGCTCGCCATCCAGGGTAGGCAACCGGCACTCATCCAGTCCAGGCCGACCAGGTTACAAGATCTCCTCGTCTTCGACGGATTCACCTTCAGCCGCCTGGCACGCAGCCATCCAGTCACGGCCTCCAGGCATAGATGGAAACAATCGGGTACGGTGTCCGGCCTGCCGTCCATTCTCAGCAGAAGCTGGGTGTCGTCAGCGTACTGATAACACTCCAGACCAAAGTCGCGGGCCAGCTGGGCCAGGGGGCGCATATAGACGTTGAATAATAAGGGGGAGAGGATGGCCCCCTGGGGGACCCCGCAGTCAAGCGGAAGTCTCCCGGAGATCCCCCGCCCCCCTCCACACGTTGTCCCCGGTCCTGGAGGAAGGAGGCCACCCATTTAAGGGCGGTCCCCCCAACCCCGGAGCCGGCTAAACGGTGGGTCAACAATGCATGGTCTACCGTATCGAACGCTGCTGTCAGATCTAACAAGACGAGCAGAGCTGATCCACCCTGGTCCAGCTGGCGGCGAAGTTGGTCTGTAATGGCGACAAGCACGGTCTCCGTCCCATGCCCAATACGGAAGCCGGACTGGAAGGGATCGAATCCAGCTGTGTCTTCTAAGAACTGCTGCAGCTGATCCGCTGCTGCCCTCTCAATTACCTTGCCTAAAAAAGGCAAGTTGGAAACTGGCCGGTAATTGGAGGGAGCCGAAGGATCTAGGTTCGGCTTCTTCAGCAGCGGTCTTACCATGGCCTCTTTCAATCCCCCTGGGAAGACTCCTTGCTCAAGGGAGCTATTTATGATCTTTCCCAGGGGCCTCGTATCCCCTCCCGGCAAGCTCTAACAAGCCAGGAGGGGCACCGGTCGAAGGAGCAGGTAGTTGGTCTAGCTGCAGCGAGTAACTTATCGACAGCTGCTGCGTCCAGCAGTTGGAAGCGGGTGAAGGTGAGCCCGCCGAGTGGCGGCGGAGTCTCGAGTTCACCAACTGTATCAAGAGTGGCTGGAATATCCCGGCGGAGAGTCGAAATCTTGTCGGCGAAATAGCTCTGGAAAACCTCAGCTGTTGGAGCCAAACCCTTTTCATTTGGGACAGTTGGGATTGCTGTCAGGGATCGAATTATCTTAAACAGTTGGGCTGGGCGTGAGCTGGCCAACTCTATCAAGGAAGAGTAGTAGACCTTTTTAGCTCCCTTGATAGCTTGCTCATAAATTTCTTTAAACTGTTTATAAGCCGATTTCGATGCTTCGTCACGGAGGCTCCGCCACATGTCCTCTAGCTGTCTTTTCCTCCGCTTCATCGCTCGTAGCTCCTCGGTGAACCAAGGCGAGCCATTTCTGCGAGGGAGGAGAGAGCGCCTGGGGGCGATCTCGTCCAGGGCAGCAGAAAGGCTGGAGTTCCAGCATTCCACTTGCCCATTGACCGAGTCGCTGGGAAATTCCCAGTCCCTCAGAGCATTCAGGAACCTAATGGGTTCCATAAGTCTCTTCGGGCGAACCAGAATGGGTTCGGCACCCTTACCGGGAGGGGAGGCCATTTCCAGACGGACTTCCAGGACACTGTGATCCGACCATGGAACCTCCGTTGTGGAGATTGGGATCACGCCACCCGGCAGCGAAAATCAAATCAAGGTGTGCCCGGCCTGATGTGTGGGGCCGGTCTTGCAGAGTGAGAGTCCTAGTGCCTCCATGGTGGACACCAGGTCCACGGCTGCTGTTGAGGGGGAGGCGGTATCGGCATGGACATTGAAGTCCCCCAAGACAATAAGCTTAGGGAACCTCAATGCCCACTCCGCGACCACCTCCAGCAGCTTAGGTAGACTCCCTGTTGGTGCGTTGGGTGCACGGTACACCAACAGGAAGGCTACACTCTCACTAAGGTCCCACACAAGGCCCGCACACTCCATCCCCGGAATGTTCGCTGTCGGAATCGTCCTGGAATTAAAAGTGTCTCGGCTGAGGATGGCGACCCCTCCCCCCCGCCTCTCTGTCCTCATCTGGTAACTGGCCACAAACCCAGGAGAAGTTATCTCGTGCATAATGACCTCATCTCCCTCTTGAAGCCATGTTTCTGTAAAACAGGCTAAATCGGCCTCCCTCTCAAGGAGGAAATCCCGGATGGTCCCTGTCTTATTACGCATGGACCTGGTATTGGCCAGAACCAGAGTTGGAGGAGAGGTAATAGGGAACTTCTCATCTGCGTGTCTGGGGATAGCCCGTAGGTCAGAAGGGGAACGAGCCTTTCTTTGCCTCCTCTGCCTTCTCTTGAGTCCTGGACATTAACTTACTTAAAAGCAATGAATGTATTTCTTCAACCCTATAATAGGAGCAGGTACTCCAGGACCTTACTTACTTACTTACTTTACTTACTTAGGTGATCCATCATTGTTCGAGTACGCTAGCCTGCCAAGATCAGTGTACTGGTGGGTCCGTAGGTGACTGTGGAGCCCTATTCTTGATCTGCATCTTCTCCCGCAGTGAGGGCATTGGTTGCCAGGTGGAAGGTGGTCTCGGTCGGGGTTGGCTTTAAGTACATTAAGATCCTCCGAAGAGGCCCTGCTCTCGATCCCGCCATCTTCGCAAGTGCGCCTGGTGGGGACGAGAGACAGAGCCTTCTCTGTTGTGGCCCCTCGGCTGCGGAACTCCCTCCCAAGCGATGTTAGATCTGCCCCCTCCCTGTTGTCCTTCAGGAGGCGGGTGAAGACTTGGATGTGGAACTAGGCCTTCCCAGAATAAGATGAGATTGATTTCAATCTGAAATGGGTGACCACTTTTATAGACCGAGCTGAATGTGGTTTTAATGGCAATGTGGTTTTTACGGATCTCTGTTTTTATGTATTTTAATATGCTGTTTTAAGATATTTTATATTTGTATAGCATTGAATTTTGCTGTAAGCCAGTCTGAGTCCCTCCTTGGAGGTGAGAAGGTCGAGGTACAAAAAATTTAAATAAATAAATAATAAATTGGCTTGATGCGCCTTCCTCTTGGCACGTTTCTCTCTTTCGCCCTCCATTCGTGCCTCTTCAAATTCCGCAGCACTGCTGGTCACAGCTGACCTCCAGCTGGTGCGCTCAAGGGCCAGGACTTCCCAGTTCTCAGTGTCTATCTGTTTTTGAGTTTTCTGTTTTTGAGTTCGCAATAGAGCAACTGCTTTGGGAGACGATGGTCGGGCATCCGGACAATGTGGCCGGTCCAGCAGAGTTGATGGCGGAGAACCATCGCTGCAATGCTGGTGGTCTTTGCTTCTTCCAGCACGCTGACATTTGTCCGCTTGTCTTCCCAAGAGATTTGCAGGATTTTCCAGAGGCAGCCCTGATGGAATCATTCAGACCAAGAAGGACTAAATCTATATCCAATTGGAACCAATCATCTAGTGTGGCATGGGCAAACTTTGGCCCTCCTGGTGTTTTGGACTTCAACTCCCACAATTCCTAACAGCCGATAGGCTGTTAGGAATTGTGGGAGTTGAAGTCCAAAACACTCGAAGGGCCAAAGTGTACCCATGCCTGATCTAGTGGGAAGAAATTATTTTCTTTGGAAAATTACCTGCTGAGCATATACTACCGGTAGTAGTTACATATTTCTTGTACCATGCAGAAATTTGCACTGGGTGGCTTAGGCTGCATCTACACTGCAGAATTAATGTAGTTCGACGCCACTTTAAACACCATGGATGAATGCTATGGAATCGTGGAAGCTGCAGTTTTATAATGTTTGTATGCTTCTCTGCCGAAGAGTGCTGGTGCCTCACCAAACGACAACTCCCAGGATTCCCTGACATTGAGCCATGGCAGTACAACTGGTGTCAAACAGAATTCATTCTCCTGTGCAGATGCACCCAGAGACTGCTCAGCCCTGGGTTGTAAGATTGCAATTATTCTCTAATTTCCTATTTGAAGGCAGCAGTCTGCCATGTCAATATTTTCCTTCCCAATGGAAGACATTTCTTGACAACCACAAAGTTTGTGAAGGCTATTTGCAATTCAGGATATATTCCATGCAGAATTGACACATTTTCTGTGTTTTCTTCACAAGGATCTGCATTTTCTGCATGGAAATTAATATTGCAATATAAAAATATAAATACCTGTACAGAAAATACTATTTGCTGCACAATAAAAATCTGCTTCCTATGCAAATCAACTATATGTGAATCCCAATTATAGCATTTTTCACAGGAAATTAATATTACTGCATTGAAATGTTACTTTCCTTGTGGAAAATACAGTTTCCTGCATTGTGTCAATCTGTACTAATTCAGCAGTGGAGGGTCAGTCTCACAACCCCTACCTCCGGCAACTCTATGGTTCTTTCTGATCCAGCATCCTCATTCCAAGCAGTGAATGAGATGCCTCTGAGAAACCCACAAAAGGGGTCAAGAAAGCCATAACCACCTACTTTTTCTTCTGCCCAATCTCCCTATAATGAAGACCATGCCTCTTGTCATCCCAAAAAACCTGGTTTAAGGAAATCAGAAAACTGACAAGCCCATAATTGCACTTCTGGGCTTGGCCTCATGTAAGCCGCCCCGAGTCCCCTTTGGGGAGATGGTGGCGGGGTATAAATAATAATAATAATAATAATAATAATAATAAATATTATTATGCATTGCTCCGTCTTTGTCCAATTTAGGACCATCCAAATTTTATTGAATTACAACTCCTATCATGCATATTAGAGATTTAAAGATGGCCTTAAAGCCAACCTTAAGAACTGTGGCATAGACCCCAAGAACTGGGAGGCCCTAGCCCTTGAGCACTCTAATTGGAAGTCAGCTGTGACCAGCAGTGCTGCGGAATTTGAAGAGGTACGAACGGAGGGCGAAAAGGGAGAAACCTGCCAAGAGGAAGGTGCGTCAAGCCAACCCTGACTGGGACCACCTTCCAGCTGGAAACAGATGTCCTCACTGCAGGTGAGCATGCAGGTCACGAATAGGGCTCCACAGCCACCCATGGACCCACTGCCAAGACACTACACTTGGAGGACCATCATCCTTGGACTATGAGGAATCACCTAAGTATCATGCCTGCTGGGAGTTGAAATCCAACATATCCGGAGAGCACTAGGATGTGGAAGGACGGATTAATCCAGATTTTGTTGAATGTCAACTCCCATCGTTCTCAGCCCATACACATAATGGGAGTTGACGTCCAGTGTATCTGTAAAGCACCAAGCTGCGGAATGATTGATTCATCCAGATACTTTTAAATGATAACTCCAATCATTTTCAGATGTCATGGGTGCTTTTTAATACCTTGAAGTCCAACATATTTGGAGAGCACCAGAATGTGAAAGACTGGGTTCATCCAAAATGGGGGGCTCCTCTCTCAAACTTGCAACATTCCCAGGTCTTTCGCATCCTACCTTCATCTCCCTGCGTTTTGCTTTCCACGTCTGCAACTTGCATGCCCGACAGACAAGTGCTGTCTAATCCCAAAATGGCAAAATATGTATTATCTCACTGTTAACTTTGTGCTGGAGAAAACCCTTACCTCTCTTGTCTGTGGCCCTGACATCTGCATGATTGGCCACCAGCTCCTCCACCATGTTTTCAACAGCCAGCCGCGCGGCAAGGATGAGTGGGGTAGAGCCATCTTGCGTGGATGCATCCAAATCTGTCTGCCTTTGCCGGAGTAGGATCTGTTGGAACAGAGA
>JARBWK010003824.1:0-11536 GCA_030556195.1 Anolis apletophallus | reverse complement strand
GGAGGGGGGGGAAAGGGGGGGGTGGCCAGGGGGGGGGAAGGTGGGCCCCTCTCCCCGATTTCACCTTCGGGCGTGGGCGGGCCCCCTTTTCTCCCCTTCCCAGCCCCCCTTTTTTCATCTGAGGCAGCGGGCTGGGCGCAGGGGCCTGGGCCGGGGGGCAGGCAAATTCTCCCTCCCCCCGGGCTTCTTCAACCCCCTCGGGGGCTTTTCCGCCTGAGGGGAAGGAGGAGCCCCCCTTCCAAATGCACATGCGAGAGCAGGGGGGGGGGGTGCTGCGCCCCCAGGCTTGAGGGGGATCTGCAGCCCTCCCTCTGCCCAGCCCTCCTTTTTCCTCCCCTCCCCCAGGCTACTAGCACCAGGCCGGCAGCGGGGACAAAGATGTGCCCCCAATGCACCCCCATTCGGTCCAGCTGGGTCGCCGCCCGCAAAAAAGGCGCATGCATGGAACCTGGAAAATGCCCCCCCCCCAAGGGGCCGGGGGGCCCCTTTTTAATTGGCCCCAGTAAAAACCCCCCCTTCACTTCTTGGGCATCAGCCAAAAGAGAAAAAAAAAAGCTGGCCATCAGATCATAGACAGATGATTTTTCCCCCCCTTTTCCCTGCCAGCAGAGGGCTGAGAAAAAGGAGTCGGGAGCCCTTTTTTTTAATCATTGCAGTTTTTACGGGGGGGGTTATCATGCTCGAAAACCAATCACCACAAAATGGAGTTCCTTTTTGCATGGCTGATGCCCAGAACCCCCTTTTTCGGGGCCCAAAACATTGGTACCATGAATATATAAAGGGAAATTTTGGAATGTGGACTTGCAATGGAAGCTTAACGGGTTTTAATAACCATAAAACTAACCGGGAATTATGGCTCTTTTTTGGGGAATTTGCTAGAGGTTTTAAAAAAATGTATTGGTGGAATCAGGGAAAAACCCCATTATGTGCAAAAAGGAGTTCCAGACCCTACCCCCCCCAAAAACCTGGCTTATCAATAAGATGCTGGGGGATTGAGGGGAAACCCATTCCCATGTGGATCCAATATTTCTCCTTCCTATGAATGATTTTTTGGTGTGAACAGAAAAAGGACTCCTTTAGGCCAAAATCCAAATTTTTGGGAAAGTGGTTAAAAACATCAGGCATCTGCTTTTGATTGACGTGGAATGGATCCGCGGGAAAGGGGGAAAAATTTTTTAAGCCCCCACATAGCCCCCAAATTGGGGAAAAGAGATCATGAATAAACGGTAATGAATGCATTTTGTAGGTTAACCTTCATAATGCTCAAAGGATTGTGGCTTATCTCATAGCAGACACAGAAACATGTATGTGGGGCCTTTTTTTTTTTTTTAGAATAGCACCTATTAAAAAAAACTAGAGCTGTAATAATCACTGATATTTGAAATAAATTTTTTTTTTTTCAATGTGGTAAAATTTTTTTCCTTTCCCCGAAAACATTTTTTATGCCAATATTAGTCCCCCTTTTTGTAAAAAGGGGATGCTTCCCAATTTTGGGGTTTTATACTTTGACAGGAAGCAGGGGAGACCCTAAAGAGATAATAAAAATACTTAATAAGACAATAAATAATACTGTGCAGAACTTAAAGGGACACACAAACAGAACCCTACAGGCAATACAATATAGATGACTAATATATAAGGCTATATCCTGAGAAAATGACAACTACATAAATAATGTATAACACATGAAAACATGTATATATAAACAGCAAAAACTTCAATATTGATAAATAGTTCAGCCAGATATGGAGTTCCATAATGAAAGATGGTATCATATAAACAGCCAGGTCAATTAGAAACCTGAATGTGACAATGTTAAAATATACTGGAGTCTACAGCTGTATATTTTGAATAGAATACAAATGAAGATTTTACCTTCTGTGCTATAGTTCATTATCTAATAAGAAACAAAATATGACCTAGCTTCTCCTAAATCTCTGTTTTTAACACTGACCCTAGGGTTTGTTTGTATATGCTGTTGTGGTTTAGAAGAATCCAATGCTCAGAGGATGAAGAAGGACTCAGGGCCTCAGGAGGGGTTTGGGATGAATGAAGGAGAGATGTAAGTAGTGAATCTTTGGTGTCTCAAGATTGAAAAGAAATCACAACTGCTGGAGTTCAACCTGTGATAATGTGATATGAGAGTTCTTCCTGACTGAGCTGCTGTATCTCACCAGGTGCAGAGATATTAGACTGTCTTTCCCAGCAGTCCTGCAGCAATGTATACAACTGCATGAGTTGATGTCAGATACTCTGAGTTTTGGAGTACCAATCATTCTGTGAGAACAATGCTGATTTCATGGGAACAACTCTAAGTCTCTATGGTCTTGCTTCAAGTAAGTTCAAGTTTCTGGATTTTGGATCTCTCTTTGTCTATGTTTGCTTGTTTAAGCTTCAATGTCTGATTTTTAATTCTGGTTCTATGTCCCATGGTTTGGTCTGGTTTATTCTCTGTTTTGTTCTAAGTTCTGGATATAACTTGATCAAGGTATGGAGTTTACCTTGTTTCACCGTGCTGACCAAGTGAAATCCTCAGCTTTTGGAATTCCCGTGGTTTGATTCTTTCTCTTAACTTTTATATTTATTAATAAACCTTATTCTCTCATCCCCGTTTTTCTGAGTCTGGGTGAAAAGATGTTCCAAGGCTGGGGCACAACATGTGCCAATCCCCCCCAATGGAAAAGAGACTGTTTTCATTATATTCACAACTTTTTTAATTTGGTTTGAACATAATTTGCTCCACTCTGATAGAAACCTCAAAGTATTTCTTGCTTCAGGGCACATTGGACAGCTGGATCAAGTCTGATTTCAGCCAAATCTGCGTCCACACTGACAGCGCCATCATCCCTATTGGGTTCCAGCCTGGTGGGCTTGGGCAGAACCGAGGGTACCAAGGCAGGTACCAGTTGATCCGGGGCTGATTGAGGATGACGGATGGCCTTAGGTAGATGACTCTGCAGATGAGAGCCTACAATGGGACAACACATGGTTGGAGGGGTATGGGACTGCAGATAGTTTTAGTGGAGATTCCATGGATGTTGACTCTGGCTCTGATGAGTATGAGAGACCGGGCGGCCTTGGTTCTCAGGAACGGGTTTCCACTCCTTTCCCAGATGAGCATTCCAGTGAACGGGAGTTTTCTGTTTCTCACCCTGATAGCACAGCTGCAGAGGATATTGAGCAGGCCTTTGATAGAAGGGCGAGTATCACAAGTTCAAGGCAGTCGTGGAGCCTGAGAAAGGGGGTGAAATGGGCTCATCTGAGATAGTGCTTTTAAGTCTGTGCTACCGGGCTTCTAATCAGACATGAAGCCATGTTTAGCTTCGAAGGATCTACGTTCATGCTGAAGCCACAGGAGTGGTTTGTTTCAAGTACAGGACTCTAAGTTTCACGTGGATCACAGGAGCGATCTGCCCTTTTCCAGGACTCTTTGTATTTGGATCACAAGCCAGTTTGGCTTGCCAGTTTCAGGACTCTATTGAATCTCTTTTGGACTTATCTTTTGAATTTTTGAATCTCATTTACTCTTTTATCCTTGGACTACTTTATTCTAAATAAAAAGTACATTATTGCATCCGCCTGTGTCTGTGTGATCTGGGGGTGGGGGGCTGTCTGAGGTGCAACACCATCACCCTTTCCATATGCTCCTAGCCAGCCATGGAGCTCCTGACCAACATGGGTGTCTCTTCTGACCCCAACATAGAGCACTTGTGTGACCAGGAAGGAGAGGAGATTATGCCCCCCCCCCCCCCCAGTGCTGGTTCCATTGGTTCCTTGTACTGATGTTAACAGAGGCTCACGATGAACAGAAGGACAAAAAGAGGTATGATATATACTGCCCTGTTGAAAATTATGTGTTCTCCAACAACAGTATTAGATTCTTCATGAATATGCCCGATTTAGAGTTGCCCAGTGCGCAGATTTACACCAGGTTAAAGTGCCCAGTGTAAAAGAGTCCTTTGTTTATCACTAGTGAACTGCAGGATTTCTCACAGAAGCAAGGAAAAGGGGCTATTTCTATTATAGAAGCACTTATTTTGTCCCCCCCCCCTGCCTTCCATTTAAATGATGGCACAACTGATTAGATATCTAGATTAAATAGTTAAGAAGCACTGCAACACCCTGTAATTCATTTTGCCACTGTGGATTAATTCAACCTTACAAGGTACATAAAAACTCTTGTTTTATGGCTGGTTTTATGAGGGCTGGATGGCTGTTTGTCTAGCCTTTATGCCTAGCCAGAGTAATCAGACTTGCCGAATGAAACCAAGTTATGGGAGACCTCCACCATTATGGGAGACCAGAGCAATGCTGGGTCATCGTGCATATAAGATATTAAGAAAACATTGTCCCATAAGCAACCCTTTGTTAAACTGCAAAGATGGCATGTTTGTCATTCTCCATTACTGACCACTTGTGGCTCAGCTCCACCCACCTTCCATTATACAAACATGTTTTTGAAAAACAGCAGTGTCCTGTGATCTTACTATGGGGCACAGAAGGCTATTATATCAGTTTATGTGAAGATATGGAGTTATGAGGCATTTATATATTCCTAGACTATTTTGTACTCATTCCTCCCCTCCACCTGTTTCCCTGTCTGTCTGGCTTTTCAAAACAACATTTTTTCCCTCATTTCTTTTTGTTTTCAGCTCTGAAATCTCTTCAAAAGGGATTAAGGAGCTGGCATAGTTCAGATTTCAGTTTAACAAGGTAGCCAGAGATGACTCTTTGATATCCCAATCTACCACATGTCTGAATTTGATGGATATTCAGATACTCTTTGCCATTGCAGGATGGGACAGATGAGCAAACTATTCATGGATGAGAGAGCTCAAAGCTGAGTAGCTTGGCCGTATCCGTTGGCTCAATGATGCGGGGAAATAAACATTAACTTCTTTCTGTTTAAATACTGTGCTCACTTACTGTGTCTGCAACTAAATGGTCCCCTTAGTCTTCAGTCTATTGCATCTGTTCACAAGGAAAATGCAGATTTCTTCCCTTCCAACTTTTTGGGGTGTGTTTCTCATCCTTTCTGTTGATGCAAAATCTAGATTGTCCTCATCAATGTTGAGCAGAATTAAGGTAAGTGGGAGAAACAACTGGCTTTGGATAACAACTGCTTTTCAACTGAAATATTAAACGATAATCCCGAGGTAATGAAGTGGGGAAAGTCATGATTTATAGGCAAGGATCTTAAGTTGTTTTAAAGATTAATAGGGACAAACTATAAATCATGATTCCCACTTGCAAAATATTACGTAGGAGTTGGAAGAAATTAATGAGTCGAGGAGGAACTGAAGTGTCTGTGTGCTCATGTTTCTGAAAAAAGGGGGGGGGGGGAGAGCTCATGCTGGCTATAGCAATTTGGTACGCGTTGCCAAAGACTGCTAAAGAGCCATGCAGCTGCCTTTCACTTGATATGTTTTGCTTTTGATATTAGGAGTCACGTACCAGTCCTATAAAACAACAGATGGCAATAAAAAATCCCAATCTCTTTCTTATTTCTCTCCTAGGTTATTGTTAGAAATAATCCTTTACAAACAATAATGAGGACATTGAGTGCTCAACTCCAAACAACAATGTTCAGGGACACTTTCAAACTTTCAAAATTAGCAATATGATTCAACTTGTAAGTATAATTCGTGACTCCTACAAAATTCTGGGATTTGTAGACTAGTGTGATACAAGAGGAGTTCTCTAGGTGATCATTCAAAATGTCCCTTTATAATCTACAAATCCTAGGATTCAAGAGGATGTTGCCATGACAGTTGCACTGGAGATATGGTGCTATAGTATGAAAGAGTCCTAGATCTAAACAGATCTGACGCAATGATGGATTTTCCCTGTTATCCAAATTTAGAGCCCCTAGTGGCACAACAGGTAAACCGCTGAGCTGCTGAACTTGCTGATCAAAAGGTTGGTGGCTCAAATTTGGGGAGTGGGGTAAGATCCCATTGTCAGCCCCAGCTTTTGTCAACCTAGCAGTTGGAAAAAATGCAAATGTGAGTAGGTCAATAGGTACTGTTCCAGCGGGAAGGTAAGGGTGCTGCATACAGTCATGCCGGCCACATGAACTTGGAAGTGTCTACGAACAATGCCAGCACTTCAGCTTAGAAATGGAGATTAGCACCACCCCCCAGAGTCAGATATGACTAGATTTAATGTCAAGGAGTAACCTTTACCTTTACTTATCATTTGGAGAAGGATAAAGGGCATGCTATTGGGAAGGTTGTGGGTTGGATTTTGGGGAAAATTATGTGTTTTAGAATGCATTTTAATTGTATTTATTATGTTTTAATAGTATTTTAACCAGACACACAAAACTATTTTATAGACTTTTAAAAAAATGCATTTGCTTTCTTTTAAATTGATTAAAGTGTGTGATTATTATAATAACACTTTAATAATAACACTTTATTTATATTCCGCCTTTTCACCCCAAAGGGGATTCAGGGCAGATCACAAGTACACATACATGGTAAACATTCAATGCCATTTGTATAGATAGTACAGAGACAAACAGAACAGAAGGAGGTGTTGTTTTGATGCCATGAACAGTTGGGCTTGAGTCCACAGGGGGTGCTGTTGTTCTATCCTCTATGACGAAAAGCCATCAGGACTTCCTCATTCCAGCATTTTCAGATCTTCTTTTTCTTTATGGCATTGTAAAACACCTCCCTCGGTTTTAGCGGTACCTAATTTTCCTAATTACAGCTAAAGCTGTTTTCGAACTGCTTAGGTAAACAGTGAGCATGGCTAACGGTCGGTCACTCACGACGACCTGGGGCTTTGAACTTGCAACCTTTTGGTTGATAGATCTTGTAGGTGCTGATGATTTACCAGCTGTGCTAAACCTCCGGCCTTGAGTCCCCTCAAGGAAAAAGGCAAGGTATAAATAAAGTAAACAAAATAAATAAATAATAAATACCTTTCTAGTGGAATGGAGACCTCAGAGCTTTCACTGTCTGCTGCCAGATAATTTCAGTTTCTCCTGGCACCCCGTGGCTGAGCCAGAAGGAGTTGAAACATATAGTTTCCAGGTATGAAACGAAGTTCAACACTGACAGATGGAGAATACTTTCATTAGAATCCATGATAAATGCACAAAATGTGCAAGATTTCAAATTCTCCAGAAATCCTTATTAAGTTCAATGATTAAAAAGTATAGTGCCATCAGGAAGCATGTGAGTCCAGTGCTGGTTTGGCTGATTGTTTTGATATCTTTGAATAAACACAGCCCCAACATGCAGGTCAAATAACATATTTCCAAGAACTTCTAAGGATAAATATGATTGATGTCAATCCCCGCCCCCAAATATAAAGATGGCAGCACCACAGCGATTCTACTGGCGATTTTACACATTTTATGTAATCTGTTAATTTAACAATATACTTTTATGTGATACTATTCTCCAACCTGGGCTTTTGTAAAAAAAAAAAAAAAAAAGAGCAGAGAACAAACAAAAGAAATTTTAAAATAAGAATAAGCATCCTCAGATCTTCTCTGTCTCATGTTGCTATAAAAAAAACCTATGGTTCTCCTTGGTCTTGAGCCCAAATTGTTTTTAAGATAAAAAGTTGGCTCTAAAATGTTTTGCTGAAGGGAGAAAGGGAAGCCTAAATCACTAAAGGCACCAGATCCCATTGGATCTTGGTAATATAACAGGGCCAAACCTGGTTAGTACTGGAACTGCAAATTGTCAATAAATACCAGGTGCTGTAGGCTATATTTCAGAAGGAGGAACTGGCAAGCCACCTCTCCAGATGGAAACTTTGACATTTTTCATCAAGGAATAGCATGATGTGGCTGAAATGGCAAAAGCTATTAATGAGGGAGAACAGACAAGCCAGGAGAGACTGCAGCAGTTTGCTTTTGTCTAAACCTACTACAAGGGCAAGCATTTGGGACATTTTAAAAGCAGCTGAAAATGTTTGCAGACAAGGACAAACCCCAAAAACATGGGACGACTTTGCCCCAGATCACTGTGAGTACAGTACCTCAACACTTAACAAGCTTCCTTTATAATGAGCAAAGCCTTTCCATCCTTTCTCTGAGAATTCTTGCTTCCATCCCTTTTTCATATCTTCCCCATATTCAAGGTTCCCTGAGTTTAAGTCACTGCATGCCCTCTCATTACACAAAACCTTTGACAAGTGCCAACATGGCAGAGAGTGGGAGCATTTCAGCCTTTCTTTTGGTGAATATATACTAAAGATTCTGTTTAAATTTTAATTCCTTTATCTTTGATCTTGGCAATAGCTCCTTTGTTTTCTTTTCAAAAGATTATTCTCACTAGCCTCTTCGGGGAAGTCATTTGGTGGCTGTCAGAAACCTCAGGGCAACTAGAAAAAAATGTGATTCTGGTAACAAGAAAGGGTAACAAAAAGTATAAGGGGTTTCTTATCCAAAGGGGACATTTTGCTTATATTCTTTCTCCCCTTGGATGCACATATAACTCCTAGGTTGTCAGTCAGTCTATGAAGACCCCATGAATTTAATAGTGTTGTCCTAGGGAATGAATACTCAACTTCTAACTGTTCCAATATGGCATGGACAATCCTAATCTGTCATCTCATTTTCTAGTTGCTTTGAAAGGTTCTACTGCATCCTCCTATTGTCCCATTTGGTCCTCTGCTTACTTCAACTGCTGCAATCTGAGTAGCTCAACAGGTGGAGAGAATGTGGAGAATATAATCATTCCTGTAGGCCAGGGATGCTCATTAGGTAGATCGCGATCTACTGGTAGATCGCGTAGGGTGTCCTGGTAGATCGCAGGCAGGGCTCAGTCCCACCCCGCAGGCTCCTGACGCCGCCCAAGTGCTGCCGGCACTGGGTTTTCTGAGGTCCTTTCCACACAGTTGAATAAAATCCCATGATATCTGCTTTGAATCAGATTATATGGCAGTGTGGACTCAGAAAACCCAGTTCAAAGCAGATATTGTATTATATGTTTCACATTTTTGTAGTGGGTAGGTAGATCATTTTGACTTGGTTGTTTTAGAAGTAGCTCGCATGCTGAAAAAGTGTGAGCACCCCTGCTGTAGGCTCTAGTGATAGAAAAGTGCAGCCATTCCTAGCCTGTGTGTCCTTCCTCATTAATGACTTTTGCCACATTGATCACACTCTAATGTTGTGTGGAAACATATATCCCAGTTTTTATCTTGGAAACATTGTCATTAATGGGGCAGAGGTCACCCTGGCACTCAGCTCTTCTTTAAATGTTGGAGGAGAAACTTGCATTCTCAGAAGGATGGAAACAGACTGCAATCCCTTGCACACTTCTTTGACTGCAAACGCCAATGGAAATCTAACACACTTGCTTTTGATTAAAGTTGCATATGTTTATGCTGTAATTCACTTTAAAAAACCCCCGAAGCATGTTTGTTTCTAAAATCGGTTTCCCTGCTATCCCCTTGTTCCTTCCCTCTTCCTAAATTAGTCGCCAGTGTGATCATCTCTTATTGTGCGCCTTCCTGTAGAAACAGGACAGCAATGTACCACTCCATAACATTCAGATTTTACCATACTGTTATGTCACTGAATATAATACACATGAATATACAGAGAATATTAAAAATTACTCCTCCCTTGACTCTAATAATAACTGACAGCACTTGCTATCCTTGAGTTATTCCATTTATAATTTGAGTTATTCCATTTATAAACTCTGCAATTTATAAACCTGTCGTACTCCAATTTGTTATCCTGTTCCAAAGACTTGTGAACGCCCCAGTGGGACTTATTAGGAAGTATTTTGGGGACCAGGGAGTTTGTTTTTTAATATCAGTGAAATCTCCTCTGTGTCATTTGCAGACGATTTTAGCTTGTGTGGGAGGTCTATCAGAAATAGGAAATCTATAGGCCCTTGGACAACATTTCCTAATATTCATCACCATTGGCCATGGAAGCCTATTTGATAATGTTATATTTGCTGAAATGTTCAGGAATATATATAGATAGGTAAGGCTCCATCTACACTGGCATATAATGCAATTTAAAACTGCATTAAATTGTGAGTGTAGACTCATATAAAATATAAGTTAGTCATGAAAACACAATAATAAAAAATACATTTCAATGAATCACGCCATCTAGAGTCATAGTCAAAAGGCCAATCCATAGTCAAATTGCACATATTCCATACTAACATTCCTGCACTGCTCCCAGAGCCAAGTTTTGACTCTCTTTCTAAACACTAAGAGGGAAGGGGCTGTCCTTATATTGCAAGGGAGGGAGTTCCACAACTGAGGGGCCACCAGTGAGAAGGCTCTGTCTCTCATCCCCACTAACCGCACTTGCAAAAAAGGTGGGACCAAGAGCAGGGCCTCCCCAGATGATCAATCTCTGTGAAGGTTCATAGGGGGCATGACAATATTTACATTACTTCCAAGGACCCATAAAAAAAATTTCAATGCAATCTTGATTTTAGAAAAAGTAAGTATGTATATTCATGCTTATTTATGTGTGTATTTATGTATATTCATGCTTATAATAATACTGTTTTATAGTTTTATATTGTACACTGTGGCATCAAATTGCTGCCTTGTAAGCCGCTCTGAGCCCCCCCCCCCCGGGGGTGGGTGGGGTGGGGGTGAGAAGAGCGAGGTAGAAATATTGTAAATAAAATAATAATAAATATTTGCACGTGAGTAGAGTGTGACATACCTGTGAGATACATATTGACCAGTTTCATCATGCAGCACATACGCGTGACTTTGGAGTTTGTACTGCTTCACTTTTGTCTCTTTTTTGCAGTCTACAGGAGTGTTAAAAGCACAAGCTCACAAATGGTAGGTTACATACCTGTGACCATCTTTCTTCGAGTGAAGCTCTGTGAATCCACACTTATGAAGTTTATGGCGGCCAGCGGGCTTCCAACGGAAACTTTTCCAGTTTGAAACTTTTTGGCGGTAGCTCCGCCCAGCCGACCCGGAGGGCATAAAAGGCGCCTCCAGCGCGCCCACGCCATTCCTACGCCACATTAGCAACTAGGAAAGGGTGGTTTGAAAAGAGGGGACGGTCAAGCGGGTTCGTGTGGGATTCACAGAGCTTCACTCGAAGAAAGATGGTCACAGGTATGTAACCTACCATTCTTCTTCGAGAGCTCTGTGAATGCACACTTATGAAGATTTACCGAGCTATGGTAAAGGAGGTGGGACAAACCAGCCAGATTGTAGAAAAATGAACAGGTTTATTGCAACCAGCAACCTGAATAAATAACATGTTAAACATATAATATGAGTGGGAGGCAGGCTCCCACTTGTAAACACAGTGCAAATACCACCATTCATGTCAGGCACGCAGGCCTCACAACATAAGTGCAACAAGCACCTTAGCAGATAGCAGAAGTGCAACAAGCACCATTCATGTCAGGCACACAGGCCTCATAACAGTGAGTGCAACAAGCACAACCTGAGAACAAAGGGTGCACAACTGGTGCAACCTACCCGTAAGTGGGTAAAGCGCGCTTTAACCGGTAGACTGTGCCCTACCTGGGGCACGGCACACACTTAACATTGACAGTGCAATGAA
>JARBWK010003823.1:0-11543 GCA_030556195.1 Anolis apletophallus | reverse complement strand
CCGCAGGCCTGGGCCTCCATGGTCAGCTGGGAGTCCAGATGGACCCCAGGCTCTTAACGGAAGGCGATGGGCATAGCGCCACACCGTCCAGGGTCGGAAGCTGGACATCTACACCACCCGAGCGGCCCGACCACAAGATCTCCGTCTTTGCCGGATTCACCCTCAACCTACTGGCACGCAGCCATCCAGTAACGGCCTCGAGGCAGTGTTGGAAATTATCAGGGACGGAACCCGGCCTGCCCTCCATCCTCAGAATGAGCTGGGTGTCGTCAGCGTACTGGTGACACTCCAGCCCATAACTCCGCACCAGCTGTGCAAGCGGCTGCATGTAGATGTTAAATAACAGAGGGGAGAGAATGGCCCCTGGGGACCCCCACAGAGTAGTGGGAGCCCTCGGAGACCACCTCGCCCCTCCTCACGCTGAGACCGCTGGTGGAGGAAGGAGGTCAGCCATTTAAGGGCTGTCCCCTCACTCCGGCCATGGCCAGGCGGTGGATCAAAAGATTGTGGTCGACCGTGTCAAACGCTGCCGTGAGGTCCAATAACACGAGCAGCGCAGACCCGCCTTGGTCGAGCTGGCAGCGGAGTTGGTCTGTGATGGAGACCAGAACCGTCTCCATCCCGTGCCCCGAACGGAAGCCGGACTGGAAGGGGTCTAGCCATGCTGTGTCATCTAAGAAGGACTGCAACTGCTCCGTTACTGCCCTCTCAACTACCTTCCCCAGGTACGAAAGGTTCAACACTGGTCGGTAGTTGGAGGGAACCGCCGGTCTAGTGACGGTTTCTTCAGTAATGGAGCTACCACCGCCTCTTTTAAGCACTCTGGAAAGACTCCTTGCTCAAGGGAATTTTGAATTGTGCCCGGTAGCAAACTGGCAGCCAGTGGAGCTGGCACAACAGGGGAGTTGTACGCCCTCTGAATGGCGCTCCTTTTATCACCCTGGCTGCTGTCCGTTGGACTAGTTGCAGCTTCCGAACAGTCTTCAAAGGCAACCCCACGTAGAGAGCATTGCAGTAATCTATATGGGATGTAACCAGAGCGTGGACCACCGTGGCCAAGTCAGACTTCTCAAGGTACGGGCGCAGCTGGCGCACGAGTCTTAACTGTGCAAAAGCTCCCCTGGCCACCGCCAAGACCTGGGGTTCCAGGCTCAGCGATGAGTCCAGGATGACACCCAAACTGCGAACCTGCGTCTTCAGGGGGAGTGTAACCCCATCCAACACAGGCTGTGACCCTATGCCCTGTTCGGCCTTTCAACTGACCAGGAGTGCCTCTGTCTTGTCTGGATTTAGTTTCAATTTGTTCGCCCTCACCCAGTCCGTTACAGCGGCCAAACACCGGATCAGGACCTGAACAGCCTCCTTAGTAGCAGGTGGGAAGGAGTGGCAGAGTTGGACGTCATCTGCGTACAGATGACACCGCACCCCGAAACTCCGTCTGACCTCCCCCAGCGGCTTCATGTAGATGTTAAACAACAAGGGAGATAATATTGAACCCTGAGGAACCCCACAAGACAATGGTTGTGGGGTTGAACAGGAGTCTCCCAATAACACCTTCTGAGATCGGCCCTCCAGAAAGGACCAGTGCCACTGCAGGACAGTACCCCCAAGTAGTGAGACCTTGTCTGCAAAGAAGCTCTGGAAAACCTCAGCTGACGGGGTCAAATCGTTATTATTTGGGACGGTAGGGACCGTTGTCAAGGACCGAATGATTCCAAACAATTTTGCTGGGCGTGAGCTAGCAGACTCTAGCAGAGAGGCATAGTATAATAATTTTTTTTTGTAGATATTTAAAAATTTGCAAAAGTCCCCCAAAATAATTGCGGATAATGTTCCAAAATAATTCACAAAATTTCTCTTCTGGTCCGGAGAGGTTTTGCAGAAGGGAGTTCTCCACCTGTTTACGCAAAATCTAATGTCAGGTGAAGGCGAATGGGCAAAAGGGTTTGTGTTTACAAGTAAGGCTGTTGTTTACCTGCAGGACTCCCTCGAAGGCTGGCGGCAGCTGCAAAAGGAACAACAGGAAGAAGAAGAAGAAGAAGTGAAACCCAGGAAAACACGCAAAACAGGTACGTATTTTTTAATCTTTGATATTGCTGAAGTGGAAACTGAAGCGGTTTTGGATCTGGCTTTGTTTTGCCCCGAATGTGGTCTTCTTTGCAAACGCAAGCATTTCGGAAAATGGAATCAAACTATTTTTTATTTATTACTAGCTTGGGGACCCAGCGGTGCCCGGGTTATTTGAGAAAGGCATTGGTTGCCGGTGATCCAAATTAGTCTAGATCAGGGGTGGGCAATTACCAGCCCTCCAGGTGTTTTGGACTTCAACTCAGTGGATACCGGTGAACTACTACTCCCATATGCATGTCCCATTGTCGATTTCTATCCTCCCCCAAAGCACACCAGGACGTAGAGTGGGTCACAGGAACTCTGTGTGCCAAGTGTAGACTTGATCAGTCATTGGTGTGGTTCACAGTTGTCTCTGGAAGTGAGTGAAGGTACTGGAAATCCCATCATCCATTGTGCGTTATCCCCAAATCCGGACCAGGATGTAGAGTGGATCATGGGAGCTCTGTGTGCCAACTTTGGCCCAGATCTGTCATTTAGTTAGTTATTTATTATTTACTAGCTGTACCCGGCACGCGTTGCTGTGCCTTTTTTAGGAGATGCGAGGAAGTCCAATCATCCACGGTGTGCCCTCCTCTGAACTGCAGTTGGATGGAGTGTGGGTCATGGGGGGCATGGTGTGCCAAGTTGGGTCTTTATTGGTCTTGGATCTGGGCCACAGTGGTCTGTGGGGAATGATGGGTTTTGAAGTACTACAAATCCCATTTTCCATGGTGGTACTTCAAGTCCCATCATGCATGGTCGGGGCTCTGTGTGCCAAGGTAGGTTACTGTAAATTCAGGCCATACACAATGTTCCATGAGCTGAGGCCTAGTTAGGAACAGCAAGTTAATGAAGCCTTACTGTCAATTCAGGCCATACACAATGTCCAATGAGCTGAGGCCTAGTCGGGAGAATCAAGTGAATGAAGTCTTACTGTCAATCCAGAGCGTAAACAGCTTCCCAGTAAGTGAGGGCTAGTTAGGGAAATCAAGTTAATGAAGTCTTACTGTCAATTTTGGGCGTGGTCTGTGTTTTTTTGGGTGTACATTTTCGGTTGGAAGTGATTTGGGTGTTTGTGTTGGGGATTGGCTCAGGCCTTTTCCTTATTCTGTTTTGGCAGTTTAATATGGATCGGAATTTTCATGTTGGCTGGCCAGTGCAGCAGTTATGCAAATCCGCCTTATTGGCAGCCAATCATGTTGTTCAGAATGTAGAGGCTGGGTGAGTCTTTGGCTGCCCTGAGGATGCTGGTAAATGTAGTTTTATTTTTACTCGTTGTTTTGGGGGCCTTTTAGGTTTCGGGGGGGAAATTTTCTTTGCTACAAACGTACCTTGCTTGAGGCCTATTTCTGTTGGCAAGTATTGTGTTTCTGCGTTGTAAGGTTTCCTTGTTTGAGGTATACATCACATGACGTGAACCCATTTATATAATAGATTTATTTACTATTTTTAGATGCCACCCTTCTCAACCCCGAAGGGGACTCAGAGTGGCTTACTTACAGCAAACAACAATACTGCCAGAGTGGCTTACAGTGTACATATAACAATATTGCCGGAGCGGCTTACAACAAACTGAAAAAACAACAATTAACATCACAACATATCGCAATATTGTTAGCAATATTGCATGTAATACAAATATATAAATTATAATATCACGATATAATTTTTGTATCACATTATCAGTGTCAGTATTATACTGTGTTACAATACAACACCACCAATACCAAATGCATATACCGCATACCATACCGTAATCATACTATTATTATTATTATTATTACATTACAATTATTATACTATAATACAATATATTGACATTATATTATATTATATCAAATTGCAATGCAATGTAACACTATATTATATTATATATTATTATATTATATTATCTTTAAAATAATAAATAACATTATTTATTTAAACAAAATAAAATTACTTATTTAAATAAATAATTTTATAGAATTTCATTGGTGGGCTTCACAGTGGTCTATGGGAGGTGAAGCAAATTAAAGTACTGCAAATCCCATCGTTTGTGGTCCATCCTCCCCTAAATGGCACCAGGACGTAAAGTGGGTCATGGGGGTTATGTGTGCCAAGTTTGGTCCAGGTCTGTCATTCGTGCGGGTCACAGTGGCCGGTGGAAGTGGGAGCCAATCAGAAAGCTGCCACAGACACACATACATACCCACATACACTGACTTTTATGATATGTACTAATAATGAGGGTACCTGGAAGTGCCTGGGATTTTTGAAAAAAGACCTTGTTTGTTTTGGGGTGTTGGGTAATATCATGTCGTTAATTAGTAACATTATTTATTAGGAAAAAGCCAGTCTTTGATTCAGTTGTTATTAGTGCTCCCGTTAGAAAATACATAAGAATGTGGGTGAACCTCAATTCCCAGAACCGTGGGTCAATCCTCCCTAGACCAGGCCTGTATACACAGCTGGCCATTTTGAGTCTGCGTGCCAAGTTTGGTCCAGATCTGATGTCGGCTGGGGTTAGCGCTCTCTGTATAAGAGTGAACTACAACTCCCATATGCCAAGGGCAGTCACCCCCGACCCCTCTAGTTGGTCAGGTTGAGTCTGCGTGCCAAGTGTGGTCCAGATCTGACGTTGGCTGGGTTCAGTGCTCTTTGGATGCAGGTGAACTACATACATACATACATACACATTCACTTTTATTATGTAGATAGATAGATAGATAGATGCTATTATTATTATTATTATTATTACACCATTAATGTTCATTTTGAATCATATTTCATCCTCTTTCTATATGCATTGTATTTCATTTATTATATTATATATATTCTTATATATATATATACATATACATATATATATAGTGTGTGTGTGTGTATATATATATATATACACACACACACACACACTAGCTGTGCCCGGCAGGCGTTGCTGTGCCCTACGTAGGAGATGCGAGAAGGTCTGAGTATGTCAGGGTTGGAACTGATGTGACTTATGGTCTTGGTGGGGTCATGGCTGTGTCGTTGTGGTGTTGCTGGCGTTCTACAGAGCTTGTGGATATACAATGTTTTTTGTCTTTCCGTCTGCTGTGTTGATGTCGAGGTTCTGTAGTTTAGTTTGTTGTTGTGAGTGTACAGTGGTAGTGTGGTGTGGATGTACGGTGTGTACATGGGGTGTGTTAGTTGGTTGTACTGTGCTGGTTTCTGTTTAGCAGTGGTATGTATGCGTTGTGTGTATTGTGTGTGAGTTGTGTTGTGGGTCTGTAGAGGTAGGCATCGCGAGTTGTGTGGCTGTCATGTTGTGGGTGTGGTGTTTGTTAAGTGGGTGTCTTTTGTTGTGGGTGTCTTTTGTCCTGTGAGTGGTATGCATGTGCTCTGTACACATAGTTGTGTATCTTCTGCATATTGGCGTTGTGTGGTATTTTGTGCTGGCTTGGTCTTTTGGATTGTGTTTCTCAAGTGTGGTTGTGAGAGCTGTAGTGTCTGGAGGAGTGTGTGGTGTTTTTTTTATTTTGTTGTTGTGTTTGTGTGACTGATCGTACCGTGGTCAGTGGTTTGTGGTGATTACCAGTGGTCAGTTTTACTGGTTTGGCCAGTGTGGGCGAAAATCGAAGGAGCCTGTCCTTTAGGCACTGTGTGTCCTCGGCAGTCCGACTGGCTGTGGTGTGTGGGAGGCTGTCCTGAGGTGATTTGTTTTGGCGGCAGTTATTTTAAGAAATTGTCGTGCGCAGGGGACGAGGGGGGGCCAGGCCGGGCGAAGGGGGCGGAGTGGTTGTGGGGATGGCAGGGGCGGGGCCAGGCCGGGGGAAGGGGGTGGAGTGGTTGTTGGGATGGCAGGGGCGGGGCCAGGCCAGGGGAAGGGGGTGGAGTGGTTGTGGGGATGGCAGGGGTGGGGCCAGGCCGGGGAAAGGGGGTGGAGTGGTTGTGGGGATGGCAGGGGGCATGGCCTGCACTGGGAAGCGGCGCCGGCATTTTTGTGGGCCGATGTCGGCCAATGGGATTCGCTGGCGGCCGCGGAGGATGCTGGGAAATGTAGTTTTTTATCGTTGTTTTGGGGGCCTTCTACATTTTGGGGGAAAGTTTCTTTGCTAAAAACCTTCCTTGCCTGAGGCCTATTTTTGTTGCCAAGTTTGGTGTCTCTGCCTTGGAAGGTTTCTCTGCCTCTGGCAGTCGTTCCATGACGGGACCTCCTTTATATATATAGATATATATATTTATATGCCTTTTTATTTATTACAAATTATACTTTCACTACAATTCTCTTTTAGTGTACTTTATGTATGTATTTATTATAATTATAATTATATTTTAAATAGATTTCATTATATGTCTATTTTATTATTATATTTTATTTGTATATCATTATATATTTCTGTTTTATATTATTTTTATTTATTTATTATATATTATATATTATATTTTAATAATAATTATATATTTCATTATAATTCTGTTTTAATTATTTCATTTATTATATATATTTTAACATATTTCATTTAACATATTATTTTCCAGGATATATTATTATTATTATTTTACGAATTAATATCAAGTCTAGACCCCATCCCCAAGATATTTCGTAATAGAAATGGAAGTTTTCCTAAAACCGAAATCCAAAATGTAGCCCTTTTCTGGCCTTGAACGTTTTACTCAACCTATTTTTTAAAAGGACTTTTTTGGGGTGTTTTGTATTATTTGATGGCACTTTTAATGGACATTTCATTAAAAAAACCCTGATTAATACTTTACCTTTTTTCCCCCGCCAATGACGATACGAAAGCACTACACAAACTACAATCACTATTAAAATGATGGTCAATAACACTGCTAAAATGACGTTGCGACGGCCTTCATTTCCTGAAAAAAAGAGAGAAAAAATATGTCTTTTAAAATAAAATTGCAAAAAATATTGTTGAAAACGCATGATAGGGATTTGCAGCTCATTTCCGTATTCCTGGGAAGTTTTATTTTATTTTACTTTAAACATTTTTATTTTATTTAAAATATTTTATTTTGTTTTTAATATTTAATCTTATTTTAATATTTTTATTAATATTATTTTAATATGTTTATTTCATATTATTTTATTATTTAGTGTTTTATAGCATTTTTAACATTTCATATTAAATATCTCATTTGAAATATTTTATTTTTAATGTTTTGTTTTATTTTACATATTTTATTTTGTATTTAATATTTTCTTATTTTAATATTTATTTTATTTTAAATGTTTGTTTTATTTTATGTTATTTTATTTTAAAACGTTTATTTTTATTTTACATATTTTATTTTGTATTTAATATTTTCTTATTTTAATATTTCTTTTATTTTAAATGTTTTGTTTTATTTTATGTTATTTTATTTTAAATGTTTTATTTTATTTTACATATTTTATTTTGTATTTAATATTTTCTTATTTTAATATTTCTTTTATTTTAAATGTTTTGTTTTATTTTATGTTATTTTATTTTAAATGTTTTATTTTAAATGTTTTATTTTATTTACATATTTTATTTTGTATTTAATATTTTCTTATTTTAATATTTATTTTAAATGTTTGTTTTATTTTATATTATTTTATTTTTAATATTTTATTTTAAATGTTTTATTTTATTTTTAAATGTTTTGTTTTATTTTATGTTATTTTATTTTTTTATTTTTATTTTAAATGTTTTGTTTTATTTTATGTTATTTTTTTTTTTTAATATTTTTATTTTATAAATTTTAATTTATATTTTACATATTTTATTTTGTATTTAATATTTTCTTATTTTAAAATGTTTATTTTATTTTAAATGTTTTGTTTTATTTTATGTTATTTTATTTTTAATAATTTTAAATTTTTATTTTATTTTAAATGTTTTGTTTTATTTTATGTTATTTTATTTTTAATATTTTATTTTAAATGTTTTATTTTATTTTACATATTTTATTTTGTATTTAATATTTTCTTATTTTAATATTTATTTTATTTTAAATGTTTTGTTTTGTTTTATTTTATATTATTTTATTTTTAATATTTTATTTTAAATGTTTTATTTTATTTTAAATGTTTTGTTTTATTTTATATTATTTTATTTTTAATATTTTATTTTAAATGTTTTATTTTATTTTACATACTTAATATTTAATATTTAATATTTTCTTATTTTAATATTTATTTTAAATGTTTGTTTTATTTTTATTTTATTTTTAATATTTTATTTTAAATGTTTTATTTTATTTGTACCATTTTATTTTGTTTGAAATATTTTTTTCTCATTTTAATATTTATTTAATTTAATTTAATTTTAAATATTTTTTTGGCAACCTCCCCCGCCACGCCTTGTCGCAGAAATCTTTACAGAAGTGTAAAAAGGAACAAATCACATAAATCTATTGCTTTCAGTTTTGGTTCACTTTGCATGAATGTTTCTCGTTTTGAAATCATAAGAAACGAGAAATGAAAATACTTTTTAAAATAGTCACGCCTTTTAATCTCACGCAGAATCGACTTTTGCCACGAAAGAAATTCCACCAAATTCCCCTCCTTTGAGTGTATTTTTGAAAAGTAAACGCACCCATTGACGGGGATTTCTGTAATTCTGCTTTCTCCCCCCTCCATATTTAATTTAATTTTTTTTATTGCACTGTTAAGACATACCATCCTAAAATTTATTTTTATTTATTTATTTACGTTATTTTTTAAATCCCATTAAAATGTTCTTTAGACATCCTAAAAACAAACAAGCATGACAACAGTAATTAATAATATAAATAATATAATATAATAACAAATATTATATTACTCTATAATAATTATAGTAATAATAATATAGACTCTAAACTATCTAGTCCGTGAGCTACTTTTTGCTGACGACGCTGCCCTTGTCGCCCAATCAGAAGCAGCTCTGCAGCGCCTCACGTCCTGCTTTGCAACAGCTGCAGAGCTGTTTGGGCTGGAAGTCAGCCTGAAGAAAAGGAAGTCCTTTACCAGCCCGCACCACAGGAAGAACACCACCATCCCCATTTCAGCATAGGCACATCTGTACTTAAGTCCGTCCAGCAGTTCACCTCCCTGGGAAGCATCATCTCTTCAGACTCCAAGATTGAGAAAGAGATCGATCACAGATTAGCAAAGGCATAGAGTGCATTCGGAAGGCTTCCCAAAAGAGTCTGGAGCAACAAGCACCTGAGGCAAAGCACCAAAATCAGTGTGTACAGAGCTATCATACTGTCCATTCTCCTCTATGGGTCTGAAACATGGGTCACCTATCGCCAACCCCCAAGACTCCTTGAACGCTTTCATCAGCGCTGTCTTCGCAAAATCCTAAATATACACTGGACCGACTATGTGACGAATGTTGCTGTCCTTGAGCAAGCAGGGATCACCAGCGTTGAGGCCATGCTGTTGAGAACACAGCTGCGCTGGGCAGGGCACGAGGTCTCTAGGATGGAGGACCACCGCCTCCCCAAAGATACTACTCTATGGTGAACTCGCCACGGGTCCATCTCAGGCTCGGCCAGATGGTACACCAACAATGGTCCACCCTGGCCTCACATCGGGAGGCACGGAGATGCACTGTCCACAATGCTGCGGCCTCTTTCGAGAAGACACGCCGAACGGGTCTTGAAGAGAAATGACAACGCAGAAAGAACCGCAACTTGGAAACAACATCCCCCAAGGAGACGTTCTGCTGCGCTTTCTACAACCGAACTTGCCTATCTCAGATTGGCCTTTGTAGTCATCAACGCGCTTGTAAAAAGCATGGGATGAGTCCTTCCTGAATCTTCGTTCGCGAAGTCATGCCGAGAGAGAGAGAATAATATAGTAATAATATAGTATTATTATAGTACTGTAATAATAACATTATAGTAATAATAATATAGTAATTACTACTCTATAATAATATACTAATGTAACTATATTTTAAACTAGCTTGGGGACACGGCGGTTATGTGAGGAAGGCCTTGTGTGCCAAGGTTGGTTCCTATTTGATGTGGCTCGCAGTGGTCTCAGGAACTGAGTGAAGGTACTGCAAGTCCCAGTGGCCCTGGTCCATCTCTCAAAGTTCACGAGGTAGTCCTAGATGGCCGACAGGGAGGAGCTCTGGCCTGGGACGGTCCAGGGAGTCAGGGAAGAGTCGGAAGCGACTGAACGAATGAACGACGACAACAACAACAACCGAGTAGACCTGGACAAACGGTAAGAATAAGTAGCTATCGGGTTATATTGACAAAAGTTAGGATATCGTTGAACGTTGAGCGGAAAAGGCTTGACGGGCGGCTTCTTTCTGTTTATCGTTGAACGCAGGATGTGGCTGACCCGAAAGCAGCGCCTGGGGGGCGCGCGAGAAATGCCAGTATTCAAAAGTCAAATCAAAACATAAGCCATGGTAAAGTTGCGCTTCGTCGGGCAAAACTCTTGAAAAGAAGGCATTTATTCCCCAATGGGGATGAGGTGGCCGAAAGCTCAATGCGACGTGCAACACGCGACGTGCAACATGCGACGTGCAACACGCGACGTGAAAGACGCGATGCGCAACATGCAACTTGCAACATGCGACGCCTTTCCAGCCTCCACTCCCTTGAAGCCTGTTCCGATGCGTGTTCTTCAGTCTGAATTCTCCGAACAGCGCTTTTATCTCTTACATCCTGTAAACAATCAGATAACGGCAGGCGCCATCCTCATGCTTCCTCTCTTCATTTCTCGAAGCCAACCGGATGGACATCTCTCAGGAGGGTTTTCATAGATGACTTTGAGGGGTCCCCAGGCTGGTGGAAGAGATTACGCCAACTACGCAGCCGCGTAGGGCGTCGACACCTGAGGGGCACTGCCACGCCGGCCCTGCCGCCCGCCCCGGCCCCACCTCCACAGCCTGTCCCGCAGTTCGCGCCGCCGGGATGCGCCTCTGCAGCCAGCTCCTGCCGCCTTGCAAGACTGGCTCCAAAGCGGCGCGCTGGAGCCAGTGCACATGTGCGGAGATTTGTAAGACTGGGCCCAGAGCATGACTCAAGCGCCGAGCCACTGGGGGGGCCGCAAAATACAGTATTTGTCGCTTACTCCCTGAATACGAGGTCCGCCCCTGGGGTCCTCCAACAAAGAGAGCATTATGGATTCCCTTGGAATAGAGGCTCATCTTTCGTTATATGACCAAATAGGAGGTGGTCTAGATGCCCTTTGGGCCTTCCAACTGTGAGAGCATGATGGAAGCAGGTGGACTCTGATGACATCTTTCAGAAGGGATTTCCTTCTATGACTAAATGGTCTAAAATGCCCTTCCAACTCTTAGAACAGTGTTTCCCAACTAGTATGCCAAGACACTAGTGTGCCGTGAGCGATCATCATCAGGTGTGCTGGGGAAATCTAGTGTGTCTAGGTTGTTGAAGTATAAAACCCTAAGAAACGACTCGATAAAGGCACAAACAACAACCACCCCCCTCCCCACCCGTTGTCTACTTGGTCTTCC
>JARBWK010003822.1:0-11548 GCA_030556195.1 Anolis apletophallus | reverse complement strand
AAAAATAATGGAGATTATTTTAAAAGGAACCAGACACAAGGTTAAACTAATGAGTTTAAAAGGGTTACAACATAGGCAGTTCAACCTGCCAAGTCACCGACTGAAAAAGAATGTCTTCTTTTCATCAGGAACAGATCCCACACAGACAGTCACATCCATGACAAAGCAACTACTTCTATAGATTTGGAAGTCCTCATTTGGTAAGCTATTATATTAGATGAAACAGAAAAGAGCCACTTCAAGTTTGCAGGAAGTCAAACTTAAGGTATTTGATATTTGCTTCTTATTTGGGAGATTTTGAAACTGCTTCTGAGAAGTACCAAATATATTCATGTATAATTCAACTTCACGTGTAAGTCAGGACAAGTTTTGAAGCCAAGATTATGGTTTATCATATGACCCATGAATAAATGGAGGGTTATCCACAGAGAAGGGAAAGCACCAATGCTGTTGTCATTTCACTGCCTAGTCCAGAAGTGGCATCAAGGTGGAAAGAGAAGAGGTTGCTAGTTGTTCTAGATTATTCTAGAAAAAGATCACTTTTATTTCACCAATCTACTTGCAGAAGGGAATTGTTCATTTTTAATATTAGTTAAGGTAAAACACTTAGATTGACCCATGGCTAGGTCAATCTGGGTTTTGAAAGTTTTTTTCTGACATTTCTAGACTTATAGATGACTAGCTTGGGGACCCGGCCCTGCCCGGGTTATTTGTGAAGCGCAGCAGGATGTAGAGTGGGTCATGGGGGCTCTGTGTGCCAAGTTTGGTCTTGATCCATCATTATTGGGAGTTGCAGTGGTATCATGAAATTACTGAAGGTAGTGCAAGTCCCATCATCTCTGCCCCCCCCAAAGTGTAGTAGGATGTAGATTGGGTCATGGGGGCTCTGTGTGCTAAGTTTGGTCTGTATTGGTGAATGGATGAGGGATGCATTCTTTTTCGGAAGTGAGTGAAGGTACTTCAAGTCCCATCATCCGTGGCCCGTCTCACAGTAAACTGCACCAGGCTGTAGAGTGGGTCATGAGGGCTCTGTGTGCCAGATTTGGTGTTGATCAGTCATTGGATTAGGTTAGTAGCAGGATTGGGAAGTGAGGGAAGGTACTGCAAGTCCCATCATCCATGTTCTCTCCCCCTCCAAACTTCAATAGGATGTAGAGTGGGTCACTGGGGCTCTGTGTGCCAAGTGTGGACTTCCTCGGTGTTTTTTGGGGCCACAGTGGTCTGTGGGAACAGAGGGGTGTGAAAATACTACAAATTCCATCATCCATTGTCAGTCCTCCCGAACCTCACCAGGACGTGAAGGCAGTCATGGGGGTTATGTGTGCCAAGTTTGGTCTCAATCGGTATTGGATGAGGGTCGCAGCAGACTTGGGAAGTGAGTAGAGGTACTTCAAGTCCCATCATCCATGGTCCACCCTCCTCCAAACTGCACCAGAATGTAGAGTGAGTCATGAGGGCTCTGTGTGGCAAGTTTGGTGTTGATCAATCATAGGATTAGGTTTGTAGCAGTCTTGGAAAGTGAGGGAAGGTACTGCAAGACCCATCATCCATGTTCTGTCCCCCTCCAAACTTCAGTAGGATGTGGACTGGGTCACTGGGGCTCTGTGTGCCAAGTGTGGTCTTTATCAGGGTTTGTTGGGGGCCACAGTGGTCTGTGGGAACAGAGGGGTGTAAAAGTACTACAAATCCCATCATCCATTGTCAGTCCTCCCCCAAACCTCACCAGGATGTGAAGGCAGTCATGGGGGTTATGTGTGCCAAGTTTGGTCTCGATCAGTGATTGGATGAGGGTTGCAGTGGACTTGGGAAGTGAGTAGAGGCACTTCAAGTCCCATCATCCATGGTCCACCCTCCTCCGAACCGCACCAGGACGTAGCGTGGGTCATGGGGGCTGTGTGTGCTGAGTGTGGTCTGTATTGGTCCTTTTTGGTGGCCTCAGTGGTCTGTGGGAACCAAAGTGTTGGAAAGTACTACAAATCCCATAATCCGTGGGTCGTGTCCCCCGACCCGCGCCAGGACGTAAAGGGGGTTAGGGGGGTTATGTGTACCAAGTTTGGTGCAGGTCCATCACCCGCGCTGGTCGCTGTGGCCTGTGAAAGTGGCTGCCACATATCCGCTCTGGCCTGTGAAAGTGGCTGCCACATATCCGCACTGGCCTGGGAAAGTGGCTGCCACATATCCGCCCTGGCCTGTGAAAGTGGCTGCCACATATCCGCCCTGGCCTGTGAAAGTGGCTGCCACATATCCGCCCTGGCCTGTGAAAGTGGCTGCTTCCGCCCTTCTGCCCTCCCGCCCTCCGCATACACACATACAAACATTCCATTTTATAAAGGTATACAGAATACAGATATACAGATACAGATGATATAGGGTATGTACTTTAGAACTCCCTGTAAGGTTTACAAAATAAACCTGCCGTGGGCAAAGTGCTGCCATTGGGCTGCATGCCGCCCACAGGGGTCAATTTCACTATAGTCTCTCCCCCCTTTGGTGGCTTTTGTAAGTTCAGGAGCAGTCTTTTAAATAAAGAACAAAGGGCTGCTCCAGGGCCTAAACTTGTCAATGGGGTTTTAAAACATGGTGGAAATCTCCACCTCCATTCTTGGAAAGTATTGGAGGGCATTTGGGGGTAGTAAAGACTCCCCCAAGTCTCCTATGGGGCCAATGCAACACCCTAACTTTCCCGGTGTAAACAAAAGATGGCGGAAAGATGCTCAAAACCAGCTATTCTTGGAGCCATATTATTCAACCAAACAAAATTGATTAACACTAGGTAAAATACTTTTTTCAAATACTTTTTAGATGACCAAATTGAAAATTCAAACAATAGACACCCAATGACATTAAAAAAATGAAGAAAAACATGTCAACCTTAAAAGAACTAAATAACATGCAGATTGGTGTTTCATTTTTTGACAGTGAAATTTAAAACTCCTAAAATCTTGACAAAATCACTGCATCTTAAATAAAAATCATAGGCAGTTTGTAAACAGCATAGGAATTGAATGCTACTTCAGAAATACCCATGGAGATCATCTGAAAACTTCAGTTAGGTGCAGAATGGAATAGAGTTGCTACTCATGGAATCTGTTATTTTGAATGCATATCCAAGTACTGAGTCAGCTACAGATATTCATTTCAAGTTTTGGTGATAATCTTTAATGCCTTGAACAGCTGAAAACCCATCTACCTGAATGAGCAGCTGTTCCTGAATGTTCTTGCCTGTAATAAAGACAATCTTCAAAAGATCTACAAAGATGTCAAGTCATAGCAGAGGTCTCCAAAATCTTTTCTTCCCTGGAAAAACTTTGAAAGTGGATAATGAAATGTTTTGTTTTAGAAAGTTGAAATGTTTGAGAGAACTGATGAAATTATGCATTAGGCTTTTTTGGGCATTGTGAAATCGTTGTATAACAAGAGTACTACAATATAACAATTGCACAAGTGGATGCAGATTCTCAGCCCCCTGCTGAACCATGTGGTAGCCTTCAATGTACTACTTTATTCACTGAGATTGTGGGTATGTCACTGAATATTTTCCACAGTACAACAGGACTATAAACTAGCATCCTTGCAGAGAAGTCTGGTATTAAGAAAGATGGTGCAGCATAAGCAGTGTGCATAACTCCCATGTGTGTAGATTAATGCTATGTGAGTGAAATATAGAATCTTGGCAAAAGTGTTGCCTCAAAATGATTTCTAAAAACTATGCAACGAGAAGATTATAATGTATGTTTACATACAGTATTAGATCACTGCAATCCCTAGACTTGATTTCTTTTTCCCTGTTCTTTTAATAAAACAAGCATTTAATATCTGTGTGGCATAATAGAAAAGCAGAGGAGAAAAGTAATGTTTTCTTTAAGAACTGTTGATGGTTTTATCTATTTTTATTACTTTTAACCTACTCTCAACAAACTAATCTTACTAGGAGATGAGGTACCTAAAACATGGACGGAAGCAACAATAATTTTGATTAAAAAAGGACAAATGGACACCCCCGAAGTACATAACTTTCGCCCAATTTCATTGCTCAACGTTGACTATAAAATCTTCACGAATATTCTAGCAAATAGATTTAAGAACTTTTTGACGGGATGGGTAGGGGATGAACAATCGGGCTTCCTTCCTGGAAGGAGCACGAAAGATAACATACGGGTAATAGTCGATGCGATAGAATATTATGATACCAATATTCAAAAGGAGTTGGCATTGCTTTCTCTGGATGCAGAGAAAGCTTTTGACAACTTAAACTGGGACTTCTTTAAGATCTTGATGTCAGAAATAGATATAGGGTTCCAATTTTCGAACGCGACAAAAGCAATATACACAGAACAAAAAGCGAGACTACAAATTAATGACCATTTAACAGAACAATTTCCCATAACTAAGGGATCTCGACAAGGATGCCCACTCTCTCCTGTCAGGATTGGGGAACCTGAGCTTGGATGAAGTCCAGGTTCCAAGCCTGTCATGAGGCAACAGCGACCTTCACTTTAGCTTCGGGATGACCTTTGTCCCAGATTCACTCAGACTGTTGAGTCAGACTGGGAGTGATGCAACTTCCAGGTGTTTGAGAGGGAAGTGAGGTAACTCCTCCAAGCATGGACATTGGACATTGGGACTGGTGACACTGACTTTGTGACCCCTGGGGTCATGCCCCTGGGGATTACTGGGATTGCTGACTCACTTGTGGCTGATGTAACCCTGCCCAGATGTTGCATGGGTAGGGGAGGGGCTATGGGGGTATAAAAGGTGTGTTTGGGTGGCGGGCCGGTGCTTTAGCTTCACATGTCTCGTACCTTCAATAAAATCGTGTTGGACCAAGAAAACATCTTCGTGTGATCCCTACCGTGTGTTGGAGAGTCGTTACAGAAGCTAAAGCCCCTTTTCAACTATCCCAGCAATGGAGAGGTTGGCTTGGAAGCAAGAAGCGTATTTGGATCAGTTTGTGGTAGATCCCGGCGAAGTCCGGAAAGTTGAAGAGTGGGAATGGACCACTTTGGACCAGGTGGGAGTCCCGGATGCTTCCGGAGGCGATGGCGTCGGAACATGAGATGGAGAGAGAGCTCCGTGAAGGGCAGAGGTTGTGGGACGCTCAGGTGAGCAAGACGTTGGCCTGCCGGAGGAAGGAGCGTGAAATCGCCAGCAGGAAGAGGAGCGTAGGAGCGCTCAGCGGATCGAGGAGCGTAGGAGCGCTCAGCGGATCCAGGAGCGTAGGGCGCTCAGCAGATTGGGGGGAGCGTAGGAGCGCTCAGCAGGCCGGAGAGCGTTGGAGCGTTCGTCCGGCAGAGGTCAGGAGGATCTGGAGGCATGCGGTGCCAGAGGGGGTCAGGAGGACCTGACAGAAGGGTAGTGAGACCCCAGAACCTGAGTCACCATCTAGGCTGGATGTGTTGAGTTGCCATATGGAAGCGGTGGTGCAGACGGTCAAACGTATGTCTCAGGTGATGTTCCAGAGAGATCAGAGAGAGTCGATGTGGAAGGCACTGGAGGAGGAGACTTCACTTACCATGCGTGGATGGATGGTGGATCTTCAGTCGAGTGTCCTAGATCTCCTTTGGGAGTGAGGAACAGAGACAGAAGTCCAGTGAGCCCAGTCCCAGAGGCGGCGCGCAGTGAGCAGCCAGCAGGGATGGGAAGAGGCATTTCCGGTCCGAGGGACTATCCGGGGAGAGGAGTAGTTTCCCAAGAGTTCGGTGGCCGTATGAAGAAGGAGCCGTTGCGGGTGGAGTTTGAGGCGAAGCTAGTAAAGTCGCCTTCTTCATCGCAGCGGTGCAAGACCACATGGAAGACTATGGTCATCTTTATCCCAGCGAAGGCAGTCAAGTGCGGGCCGTTGGAGCGGTGTTCAAGGGTCGGGCAGCTGAGTGGTATGTGCAGTGCCACGACCGGCGGGACCCTTGCTTGAGATCGGTGAGAGAGTTCCTGCGAGCAATCCGGAATCGGTTTCGGGATCCGCTGGAGCGGATCAAGGCGAAGGAGGCGTTGCGCTGTTTGTCTCAGGGATCCAAATCAGTGACGGAGTACGCCGAGGAGTTCATGGGACTAGCGGGAAAGGTGGCGGAATGGTCCCAAGCCACTCTTTTGGAGCTGTTTAAGGATGGTCTACGGAAAGAGATCCTTGAGTGGTGCTTACACGTGATGACCCAGGGATCTGGACGGATGGGTCCAGTTGGCTGGCAAGGTGGAGGGAATCCTTGCCCAAGTGCAGCGGCGTAGATTCCAGCCTATGAGGTCTCGTGGAGCTGGCCGTGGGGTGGTTCAGGACCGAGGCAGAGGTGGAGAGACTAAGCGAGGCAATGATGATCGATCCAGCGGTGGGAAGAAGCCTATGTTCGGAAGAGGACTTTGTTTTGCCTGCAATCAGCCTGGACATTTTGCTTCCCAATGCCGGCGAAAGTCAGGATTGGGCCCAGTGAAAGAGGCTGCAGCTAAAGCAGTCCTCATGGAAAGAGATGAGAGTAAAAGCGTTGGGGTGAGATTAAAGAAAGCATTTACCGAGGGGCCTTTGTTGTGGCACCCAGATGTAGATAGACCCTTTGTTGTTCAATGTGATGCTTCTGCCTGGGCTTATGGGGGAGCTTTAATGCAGGCAGATGATCAGGGGAGGTTAAGACCTTGTGCTTATTTCTCGAAAAAGTTTGGGGAGCATGAGAGGAAATGGCCAGTATGGGAGAAAGAGGCGTTTGCCATACGAAATGCATTGTTGACTTGGCGTCATTTCCTGGAAGGGGCTGCTTTTCCGTTTATAGTGATGACAGACCATCAAAATTTGCAATATCTGAGAAATCCCCAAAAGTTGTCTCAGAAATTGGTAAGGTGGTCTCAGTTTTTCAATAGATTTAATTTCAGGCTGCAACATATCAAAGGCAAGGAGAACGTGGTTGCTGATGCGTTGTCCCGTTACCCGAGTGTGGGAGAGAATGGCTTGCATAAAGCGGAGGGAGTTTTGCTAAAGAGCATTGGGGTTTGGCTGTGCAAACCAGGTCCCACACTGTGGTGGGAGTGAAACAAGAGGACGAAGTTGTGGATGAGTGGAGGCTGGAATTGCAAGGGAGTTATGTAGGGGACAAGTGGTTGCAGGAACACGGAAAGGAGTGCCAGTTGTTGGATGGTTTGTGGATTGTTGAGGGTAGGACTTATGTGCCTCAGAGTTTGAGGGTGAAAGTGTTGAGGCTGCACCATGACCATAAGACTGCGGGTCATTGGGGGCTGACGAAGACTATCCTGGCGATTAAGAAGAGGTTTTGGTGGCCTGGGATGAAGGCGGAAGTGAGGCGTTATGTGGAGGGCTGTGAGGTGTGTGCAAGGAATAAAGTTCCCTCTGCGAAGCCGCAGGGGTTGATTCAAATAGTGGTAGAGCCGGTGAGGCCGTGGGCGCATGTTAGCACGGATTTTGTGGGGAGCTGCCCTCAAGTAGGGGTTATCGTTTCATCTGGACTGTGCTGGATATGTTCTCGAAACAGGCCCACTTTATCCCTTTGAGGGGGTTGCCTTCAGCAGAGAAGTTGGCTGGGCTGTATGTTCAGCATGTATACAGGTTGCATGGGTGTCCTGAGCAAGTGTTGAGTGATCGCGGGGTCCAGTTTACGGCTCAGTTTTGGAACCGTTTCTTGGAAGCATTGGGGGCTCAGAGGCGTTTGACCACTGCTTATCACCCTGCTTGTAATGGCGCCGTGGAGAGAGTGCAAAAATCCTTGGGAGCATATTTGCGAATGTTTAGTAATGAGGAGCAGAACAACTGGTCGGACCTCCTACCTTATGCGGAAATGGCATATAATAGCTCAGTACACTCTTCTACTGGGAAGTCTCCTTTTGAAATAGTGTACGGACGAGAGATAGCCCCTTTACCCCAGCTGTTAGATTTAAGAAAGGAAGGGGAGGAGGAATGGAGGATAAGAGCCCAGGAGGAGTGGAAGGAGGTGACGGAGGTATTAAAGAAGGCACAGCAGTCATATAAGCTGTTTGGGGACCGCAAAAGGCAGAAAGGGGAGGAGTATAGCGAGGGGACTTAGTGTGGTTATCAACAGAGAATTTAAAATTGGGTTACAAGTCAAAGAAATTGAGTCCTAAATACATTGGGCCTTTCAGAATTGAAACTGCTGTAAATAAAGTGTCATATACCCTCATGTTGCCTAAAAGTTTGGGAAAGGTACATCCCACTTTTCATTGTAGCTTGTTAAAGAAGTACGTGAGCCCCTTTCCTCCTTTAGATTGAATGATGTTTTGTTTCCTCAGGGGAGGACGAGGTGGAGGAGACCGCTATGTCAGGATTGGGGAACCTGAGCTTGGATGAAGTCCAGGTTCCAAGCCTGTCATGAGGCAACAGCGACCTTCACTTTAGCTTCGGGATGACCTTTGTCCCAGATTCACTCAGACTGTTGAGTCAGACTGGGAGTGATGCAACTTCCAGGTGTTTGAGAGGGAAGTGAGGTAACTCCTCCAAGCATGGACATTGGACATTGGGACCGGTGACACTGACTTTGTGACCCCTGGGGTCATGCCCCTGGGGATTACTGGGATTGCTGACTCACTTGTGGCTGATGTAACCCTGCCCAGATGTTGCATGGGTAGGGGAGGGGCTATGGGGGTATAAAAGGTGTGTTTGGGTGGCGGGCCGGTGCTTTAGCTTCACATGTCTCGTACCTTCAATAAAATCGTGTTGGACCAAGAAAACATCTTCGTGTGATCCCTACCGTGTGTTGGAGAGTCGTTACATCTCCACTGATATATATCTTCGCCATGGAAATACTTTTAAAATCAATTAGAGAAGATAGAGAATTGAGGGGAATAAAAATAGCAAAACACGAATACAAGATAAGAGCGTATGCAGACGATCTGATCTGCATAATTGAAGACCCGGTCCCAAATTTTTATAAATGGAAGGAAAAAATAGAGAACTATGGGAAGGTAGCAGGTCTGAAAATAAATAAAGAAAAAAACGGTAATATTAACAAAAATATGACAAAGACCTCCCAAGAAGAGCTATCCCAAATATCGGGATTTCGGATATCTAGAAAAATAAAATACTTGGGGATTTGGCTGACGGCCAAAAACTCACAGTTACTAAAAAATAATTATGAGGATACATGGTTACAAATTAAAAATGATTTGGGTAATTGGAGACACTTAAGGTTATCACTATTAGGCAGAATAGCTGTTATAAAGATGAACATACTCCCCAAATTATTATATTTATTCCAAAACATACCGATAATTAGAAATCAGAAGATATTTAAAAGTTGGAACAAGGAAATTACAAAATTTATCTGGGAAGGAAAAAGACCAAGAATCAATTATAAAATAATGACAGACAAAAAAAGCAGAGGAGGATTTGCCCTCCCTGACTTCAGATGTTATTTTGAGGCCTGTGCTTTACTATGGGTGAAAGATTGGATCTCTCTGAAAAAGGAAAACCTTCTAGCCTTGGAGGGGTTTGATCTTAGAACGGGTTGGCATGCCTATTTGTGGTATGACCAAATAAAAAAGGAAAAAAAATTTGGTAACCACTTTGTGAGATCGACCCTCTTAAAGATATGGAATAAATATGTCAATTATTTTTATAGTAAAACCCCTCTTTGGGTTTAAGCCCTCTGAAGCAAAACAAAGGAGAATACAAGGGGGACATAAATGGCTAACTTATAAAGAATTACTGAGAAACTCAAATGGAAACTGGGTGTTAAAAACCCAAGAGGAAATTCAACAAATGGATGGGAATGTAACATGGCTCCAATATAGACAATTTAAAGAAACATATAGTATAGACCAAAAGAAGGGATTCATTGAGAAAGATGATTTTTGGGAACAATTAATCAAATCTGGGAAGAAAAATATTTCGAAGTTGTATAATAAATTAATAGATTGGGCTACCGAAACTGAACATGTCAAAAACTGTATGGTACTATGGGCAAAAAATTTTGGAAGACAAATAAAACTACAAGAATGGCATACAATATGGACCAAAAAAATCAAATATACTTATGCCACAGATTTGAAAGAAAACTGGATGAAGATGTTCCATAGATGGCACATCTCCCCACAAAAAATTGGAATAATGTACAAAAATAGTGATGCCAAATGTTGGAAATGCCATACAAATAGGGGAAGCTACTACCACATGTGGTGGACATGTAAAGTAGCGATTACATATTGGAAAAACATACATAAAGAAATCCAAATAATATTGAAAAGAAAATTCTCAATGAAACCCGACTACTATTTATTGGGCTTATTAGATAAGGAATTAAAGTTAGATGATAATGAAGATAAACTGTTTTGTTTTATGACAACAGCAGCGCGAATGGTCTATGCCAAACATTGGAAAGCCGACACCATTCCTAAGGTTGATCAATGGCTTGCAAAGCTTTATGACATAAAGAACATGGATAGATTGACATTTCTTCTAAGCAAGCACACGGGAAATCCAAGAAAACAAACGGACTGGAGCACACTGGAGGAATATAGCAAAGGAATGGACTCTACACCTCAGTAATTAAAAATATTACAAAAGTGAAGTAGGAGTAAGGGTTGATACAAAAGAGAGGAAGGAGGACTTTAAAAAACTCCTGAAAGATTGGAGTTGAAGAGACTTTTGGGAACCTAACAAACGGTTTACCCCCCAAAGAGGAAGAATGGAAGTCACTTTATGTTTGCTATGTTTTGTTTTTTCCTTTTTCCTTTTTTTTCCCCTCTTATTTTATGTTATTTCTTTCCTCCCCCCTCATGCCCTCCCCCTTCCATTTCCCATTTTTCCTTTCCCTCGATCACCTCACTTGCTTACCCACTTTCTGAATTTGTTTTTTCAGGCTGGAACCAGGGCTTTTTCCGGGGTACAACCTGTTTTTGTATTTGTATGTGAGATTTTATGTTACACAATTATTCACAAAATCAATAAAAATTATTTTTTTAAAAAAAAAAACAAACTGGGGGAAAATGAAAGAGATTCTTAATAGGGTCTCTTTTCAAACGAAGATGCAAACTCTTTAATTGTAACAAAAATAATTATCAGTGAGTACAATTCATAATTATTGTCTATATAAATTCTACTTTTAGTATCTTATACATTATAATGTAATGCCAAGCCAAATTATACATAATACATATAACGTACCCAAAGTACCAAAGTGATTTTCAATGTGATGCTAACATCACATTTCCACCCAATTGTTCTGAAAATGTCTGTTTCTCCTCAACTGAAAAGAGTGGAAGAAGTTGTTTCAAAGCTACAAAATATTTGCATGTCTTATTGTCTGTAGGAGCCTTTATTCACAGACTTTATATCTGTTTGTTATTTAGATTTTACTGCTAGTCATCAACATTCTTATATTTTAATGATAATGTTTCAGCTGATTTGTTTCAGTTGTACAAATCCATGGTTTTAATGACTTTTATCTTTGAAATTTGTAAATTACCCCATGAGTATTCATCAAGCAGCATATAAACTTGTTAAAATAAACAAACAGCATTTCATATATGATCGCTGATCATTATTTAGTCATTCTCCTTCTTTAATGTGTGTTCTTATGTTAACATATCAAATGTTTCT
>JARBWK010003821.1:0-11549 GCA_030556195.1 Anolis apletophallus | reverse complement strand
GTCCCAAGTTTGGTGTGGGCCACAGTGCTCTGGAAGTGAATTGAAGTACTGAAGTCCCATCATCCATGGTCCATCATTCTTAAACTGCACCAGGATGTAGGGTGCCCCTTTGGGGGGTCTGTGTGCCGTTTGGTCTTGTTCGTCATTGGGGGGGCCCTAGTCAGGAAAATCAAGTTGAGGAAGCCTAACAATCCCCCATGAGCTGAGGCCTAGTCGGGGAAAAATCAAGTTAAGGGCCTTGCTGTCAATTTTGGCCTGGTCTGTGATTTATGGGGGGGCTGCAGTGTTTTTTGGGAAGTGAATGATGTGAAGGTACTGCAAACCCATCATTCGTGGCTCCTCCTCCCCAAACCACACCAGGTTGTGAAGGGGGCCATTGGTCCCCTGTTTGCCAAGTTTGGCCTGCTAGGGCCGCGTGGCTATCCCTGAACCCTTTTCCTTTTTCCCTCAGTCACTTTAGAATTTTCGAAGTTGGGTCAGTCCATTTTTTTTTAATTTTTTTTATTTTTTTTTTTAATGCATTTCAGATACAAGGGAAAAAACTGGGGGGGGGTAGGTGGGGATGGGGGGGGAAAGGGGTGAGGGAAAGACAAAAGGGGGTGAATATTGGTAAACCCCCGTCCAGTCGGCGGCCCACCCCCTTTTTGCTAATCCAAAAATTTCCCTGCAAAGCAACATCCCGTTTTCCCCCCCACTAAGTCATTTCCCCTGAACAAAGTCTTCATTAGATTTTGCATAACTTTGGGGCTCAAATCTTTCAGGTAACTTCTAATTTTGACCCAATTGTTTTTTTTATTATTTTGGTAAAAGACGATACCCTTAAAATGTAAAGGTCCAAAACTCTGACCCGGAGGAACCAGTTCTTTATTGATAGGGGATTTTCCCCTTTTCCAATTTTGAGAAATTTTCCCATTTCCCCCGCTGGGCTAAGAGGAGAAAGTTTTTGTCGCATTGCTCTCCCTTTTTTTATCCGTGATATGAAGCAAATAGGGCCCGGGTCATTTAAATTTTTTTCCCCAAGAGGTTCCATGTGGAGGTAATTTTCCCCCCAGAATTTCTTGAGAAGTTGCATTGCCAAACGGCATAAAGTCCCTTTCCCCCTTTTGCATTTCCAGCATATATCATTCATTGCTGGATAGCATCGGCCCAAAAGCTTACCGGTGTATTACCAGTGGTAGTACATTTTGTACCAGCGGTTTTGGGAAAACCCCAGCGCTTTTTTTTCACCTTCCATAAGGTCTCCCACTCCTGTAACAAGATGGAGCCCCCCAACCTGAGCCCCCTTTTCCATCGTGCCTTTTGATCTTTTCCCTTTCCGCTCCCATGCGAGGAGTTGATTATATAGGAGACTTATTGATTTTTCTCCTTTTTAATTTTCCCCCCACACTGTAGTTTGAGTGTTAAAGCCCGTGCATCCCGTTTGAAGGTTTCTTTGCATTGCGCAAATTGAAACCATGATAATCTATGGCTTGTTCACTATTTTTCCAGCGGTTTGAGTATCCACCCACCCCCCGTTCTAACAATCAGTTTTTCTTTGTACCACTTGGGGGATGGAAGTTCCGATCTGCTGGGCTTTTGGGGAAATTTGGGGGGGTTGTTGGGGTGAACCGTTTTTTGTACTTTTCCAACCCCCGGGAGTGGCGCCTGAAAAGTGATTTAGAAATTTTTTTTCCACTAGCACCTTATCGTCCAGAGGTAAGCATGCCACCCCGGCGCAGGTAAACCCCCCCTCCACAGCTAAAATTTGTTTTTTAGTGTGGCCCATTTTTCACCCACAACGCTGCGCCGTGATACAATTGAAACCGGGCCCCAGTCCCCTCTCCCCGCTGGTCACGGGGGATACTGAATTTTATCCTCGCCTCTTGAACACCACACAAACTTAAGTATGTCCGATTCCGCTCTAAAATACTGCGCGATCTGATTCCGGGAGGTTCTGAAACAAAACATCATCCTTGGGAGGACTCCCATCTTGATGGCCGAGATTCGCCCAGCAAATTAAGATTGAGGTGTTTCCCCCTTCTAGTTTTTTTTATAATCTTTGCCCAGGTCGGGAAATTTTTGTTTTGGAGAAGCTGGTTATTCTTGGGTTTGGGGAAACCCCGATCTTTATTTCCTACCATTCCCCACATTTAGAGGCCTTTTTGAAGGAAAGATCCTTCCCCGCTGACTTTTTTGGTCAATATTTTAGTTTTGTCCGTGTTGCCTTTTTGTCCTGCCACCTTCCGAACTCTTTATCTTGTCCAAAGCCTAATTTTTCTCCCCGGGTTTTTAATAATAGGCGATGTCGCTGCATATGCTTTCCTTCCAATGCACGTTTCTCCCCCGCAACCTTTCCCCCCACTTCTAATTGCTTAAGGTGGCTCTAATAAGTATAAACGTAGGGGTGAGGGACCCCCGTCTAGTCCTTTTTCAATGACCAATGCCCTGCTGACTCACCATTTATGATTAAGGTCCCCCTTTTGGGGGGGAATAGATTGCTCCCCAACTCAAAAAACCCCATGTCCTGCTCTTTTTTGGGTGTTTAAAAAATCCCAGTTTGGATCAAGCCCCCCGGGGCCCCCAAAAAAAAGCCAACCTCTTTTGATGGTGTTTTTAATATTCGATGGTTTAATTTTGCCCTAATATTATCCTTAGGTCTGTGGGGGGGAAAAACCCCTATCTGATGAATTTTTCCTGTAGCAGGTTCTTTTTAACTGAGGCAATTATTGGGGGAATGTTTAAAAGTTATTCAGAGCATATCGACGGGGAATTTTTTTCCCGTCTTGGGTCTGTCCCTTGTGAAAAAATTATATTTGCCCCTTCCATGACTCTGGGATCCTCCCCCATAATGCATTATTCATCAGGGTTTAGGTAATTCCTGGGGAAACCTTATAGTACAACGGTCATCCCATCAGGGGCCCGGGGGCCTTTTTTTTTGGGAGATTCTTTATTTTCCCTTTTATTTCCCCTTCCCTTTTTTTTGTTCAACTCCCCGCCGGAGTCACTAATTCTCTTGATTTTTGGCGATATGTAACTGAAAACTTCCAATCATGCTCCCCCCTTTAACTTCCATGAGTTTTTAAAAATCAGCTACCTCTTCCTGGGGGTTTAGCACTCATTTTCCTGTAGGTTTCCCATACATTGCTTTTGTTCCTTTTTTTCATTTTTTTCAAGGGCCTTCCAGGTTTTTAGCTTAAAATTAAAGTTCAATTTTTAAACCCTTTTAAGATTCCAAGCCATCTTTTTTGGGTTTTTAAGGAGCTCAACCTTTTTTTTCATGTTAATGTCCCAGGTGATGACTTTTTATTGGTTGAGCCTTTTTAATGAATTCTTTCTTCAGCAGTTCCTCCCTCAGGTGGTTCTCTTTCTCGTTTTTTGCCATTCTTCCCCTTTTCCCGCTGGATAAAATTGCCCGATAACGGCTTTTTTTCCGATCCCCCGGTTCTCGGGGTTGTCCCGATCTTGTTAAAATTCCTATCAGCCCGTTGCCCAAAATTCTTCTTTAGAAACTTTTTGTTTCCAACCCCCTCCTCTTCCTCCCCTTTATCGACATGGTGGGGGTCCTTTCCAGGAACCTCGCCAGATTTTTTTGTCCCCCCAGTTTTTAATTTGAAACCCAAAAATTATTGGGGAAGTTTGGGTGGGTGGAAAAAGTATATCTCTCCCCCGGGTTCCCCCTCCATTATTTTTTATTTTTCCTTTTTCCCAAAACCATTTAGTGGGACCAACCCTCTGCCTGGGGGGGTGAATGTGGGTTCATGGCAATGTTCCTTTATCAAAAATCCACAGTTGCACAAATGCGCTGGGATTTTCTCCCATCCCCCCACATGAACGGAGGGGAAAAAGCCCTCCAGGTAGTTTGGCGGGGCAAACCGGGAGGCAACGAGTTACCAAAAAGCAGTTTGTTCCCGCTGTGGGGCCTCATCGGGGCCAAGTGGCACCTCAGACAAACCCGATCCTTAAAATAAATATTTTACCAGGGGGTTGGCCCCCATGATCTTACATTGGTTAAACCATATCAGTTTTAATTCCTCCAACGCATTCAACACATCCCTTATTGGGCCAGTTGAGTGCTGGGGATCCTGGGCCTTTGAAATTCCTTATCTGGGCAACAGCTTGTTTAGCTGACTGGGCACCGGGGCCTGCCGATTATTCCTCTTTAATCTTTTTGAAAAATGTAAAAAATATTTCAAAAGAAAAAAAGGAAATTATGGCTTTTCCAACTGGCTTGATTGGTTTATGTTTTGCCCCTCCAACGGCCTTATTGTGGGTATCTGGGGCCCAAACCCGGAAAATTTCTAATTGGGGGCGCTTTCAGGGGGACAGGAACGGGACAAAATTTATACTGGTAAATGAAGAATTTTTGTACATCAGCTGGGGTTCTTAGCATAAGGTGCCATGGAAGCCCGAAAAGACCCCATTAATTTTATTTCAAGGTGAAAAACCCTGGCCCGCCCCCTTCAAAAATTGCAAAGGACATTCAGAAACCAATTTCATTCCCAATTAACAGCACTGTTCAGCATTACATTTCTTTTCAAGAGCTTTTGCAGCTTTAAATTCTTTAGTCCCATTGTTTTGTTTTGCCTTATGAGAAAAGTGTTCTTGAATGGCAACATTTCCCCGGGCCCCCTTTTCCCGCCTGGCTGCTAGCAGATTTCCGTATCTACCAAGGGGGGCCCCGTTATTCTAAAACCTTGCTGTGCATCCTCCCTCTGACATCATTTTTCTAAAAGCATCAATTCGTTTGTGGGGTTGAAGTAAACCCTAAAGGCCCAATTTGCCCAGGCCTTCCAGAGCGGCCCTTCCTGGGCGGGGGAATTTGGGGGGGTTGAAGCCAAAACACCGGAAAAGGCCCATTTTCCCAGGCCTTGCCTAGAGCGGGCCTTTCCTGAGGCGGAGGTTGGGGGAAGCCAAAGCCCGGAAAGGCCCCCTTTCCCAGGCCTTTTGAGTTAGGCCTTCCTGGGCGGGGGTTTTGGGGAGTTGAAGCCAAAGACCAAAGGCAAATTTTCCCACCGCCAAGTTGGCCTTTTTCCCGGGCGGGGGAATTGGGGGGGTTGGCCAAAGCCCCGGAAAGGGCAATTTGGGCCTTGCCTAGAGTCAGGCCTTTTCCCGAGGCGTGAGGTTGTGGGGGTTGGGGCCAAAAAACCAAAAGGCCCCCAAATTTTCCCCGGGGCCTTTCCAGAGTCGGCCTTTTTCCCGAGGCTGTGGGTTGGAGTTGACTCGCACCTGAAAAGGGCCCAAATTTGCCCAGGCCTTCCAAGCAGGTTTCCTGAGGCTGTGAGGTTGTGGGGGTTGAATAAAGCACCTAAAGGCCCAATTTGCCCAGGCCTTGCCTGAGTTGGCCGGGGTGGGAAACCCGTTTTTTTATTTTAACCCCCACCCACCCCCGGCCCTTTTTCCCGGGCGGGGGGGGGAGTTGAAGCCAAAAAACCCCCCAAAAGGGCCCCAATTTTTCCCCGGCCTTGCCAGAGTTGGCCGGGGGGGAAACCCGCCCCCCCGGGGGTTTTGGGCCATTTTTTCCCCCCCCCCGGCCCTTTTTGAGGAGGAGGTTGGAGTTAAGTCCAAAACCCCAAAAGGCCAAATTTTCCCGGCCTTGCCTGAGCAGGCCGGGGGGGACCGGGCCCCCTGTTTTGGGGCTTACCCCAAACCACAGCCTCAGGCCCTTTTCCCGGGGGAAGGAGGAAGGGGAGTTGAAGCCAAAACCCGGAAAGGCCCCTTCCCGGGCCCCAAAACTAGGCCTTTTTCCCGGGCGGAGGTTGTGGGGAAGTCCAAAGCCCGGGGAAAAGGAACTTCCCGGGCCTTTCCTAGAGTCTAGGCCCCTGGGCTGTGAGGAATTGGGGAGTTGAAGCCAAAACACCGAAAGGCCCCTTTTTCCCAGGCCTTGCCAGAGTCTAGGCCTTTTCCGGGCTGTGATGGGAGTTGAAGCCCAAAGCCCCAAAAAGGGCCCAAATTTTTCCCGGCCTTTTCCGAGCTGGCCCCTTTTTCCCGGGCGTGAGGTTGTAGTTGAAGCCAGAGCCCCCAAAACCCCCGCCCACCTTTGGGGGGCCCCCAGGCAAAATTTTTAAAAAAACTTTTGCCCAGGCCTTGTCTGATGGGGGCCCCTTTTCCTGAGGCGGGAAAATTGGGGGGTTGAAGCCCAAAGCACCTGAAAGGCCCTTTTTTCCCGGGGGCCTTTTGCCTAGAGTGGGGGCCCCTTTTCCTGAGGCTGGGGAATTGTGGGAGTTGAAGCCCAAAGCCCAAACCCCCCTTTGCCCGGGGGCCTTTTCCCTTTAGACCCCGGGCCCTTTTCCCCTGGGGCCCGGAGGTTGTGGAGTTGCCCCCCAAAAGCCCCCAAAAAGGCCCCCCCTTTTCCCCGGGGCCTTTTGGGGGGGGAGTTTTGGGGCCTTTCCTGAGGCGGGAGGAATTGGGGAGGGGGCGAAAAGCCCCAAAAAAGGGCCCCCCTTTTTCCCGGGGGCCCCTTCCGAGTTGGGCCCCTTTTCCTGAGGCTGGGGAATTGTGGGGTTAAGTAAAGCCCCCGGGCCCAATTTTCCCGGGGGCCCCTTTCCCTAGAGCGGGCCCAAAGGGTGGGAAAACCCCCCCCCGGTTTTTGGGATTTAAACTCCCCAAAGCCTCAGGCCCTTTCCGGGCTGGGGGGGTTGGGGAAACCAAAAACCCCCAAGGGCCCCAAATTTCCCCCAGGCCCCGGTCGGGCCCCGGGGGTGGGCTTCCCCCCCGGGGGTTTTTTGGGACCCCCCAAACCTAAACCCGGGGGCCCCCTTCCGAGGAGGGAGGAATTGGGGGTTAAATCCAAAAAAACCAAAAGGCCCAAATTTTTGCCCGGGCCGGGCCTGATTTCGGGCCGGGGGGGGGAAACCCCCCCGGGGTTTTTTTGGGTTCAACTCCCCCCCCGCCCGGGCCCCTTTTCCGGGGGTTTAGGTTGGGGAAAACAGGGCCCAATTTTTCCCGGGGGCCCCTTTGCCTGGGGTCGGGCCCCAGGGGGGGAAAAACCACCCCCCCATTTTTTGGGGTTCCCCCCAAAAATTTTTTTTTTGGGGGGAGGGAAAAAGGGGGAAAAAAGGTGTAAGAGGGGAAAAAAGTCCTTTCCCACAGAAACCTTTTGAGCTCAACACATTCCCCCGGCCCCGGGTTTGGGGCACTGCTTGGACCCCCCAAGGGGAAAACCATCCGGTGAGACAGTCTTTTGGGGAGGGGGGACCCCCCCGTTTTCCCGCCGAAAGAGAAAAGACCCTTTCTGGCCTTTTTAAGCCCCAGTTTTGTCCTTATAAAAAAGAAGGGCCAGTTGAACATCCAGGCAGGGTTTGTTCTATTTGGGGGAAGAAGGCTCCTGGAAGAAGGGGTCTGTTCGGGACCCCGATCGGGAGGGAAATGTCATAAGGCCCCCCGGGGCCGGGGGGCGAGCTCAGAGGCAAAAAACGGGGGTGATCGCCACCAAAAAAGGGAAGCCCCAAAGGGGGAGGCTGAGGGGGGAAAGGGTGGTCGGGGGAAATGGCAGCAGGACCAGGTCCACACTTTTGAGGAAAAGGGGAGGCTTTTTAACCCCCTTTGGAAAAAGGGTTTTTTTTCCCCTTTTTTTAGTTTAAGGGAGGGGAAAATCAATGAAAAAATTGTCACAATGCCGACGGCCCCCCTTAATCACACACACAGAGACGGACTGAAGGCTAACTACTTTTTAATTAAAAAAAGTTAAAAAGATAATGTCCAATATTATAAAAGCAATCCAAAAGTTTGAAGTAACAATGTCCAAGGTAAAGCAAATGGGAAAAGTTGAAGGCCCCCAAAATTGGGGATCGGGAAAACAGGGCAAGGCCCGCAAAACCAGGCGGATCAGAACAAGGCAAGGCAAGGCAAGGCAAGGCTTAAACCACGGGCAGCTTAGCGGTCCCACTCCGCTTCACGCCTATTCAGATGAGACGTGGCCGGGCACTGAGGATTCGTTCACGGACCCTTTCTTAATCCTCGGCCGAGGTCCCCGACGCTCTAGGCTTCTTGTCTCCAATCGCTGCTCACGGACCTCGGCCGGTCTATGCTCTAGACCTTTCCCCTTTCCCTGCTGACTCGATGTTCCGTCCCCCTATCAAAGGTTCGACCTTGTCTCTCGCAGCTGTGTTTCTATCTCCTGAGAGCTCCCCTCCTACCAATTCCCATGCGCTTTCTTCATTTTTTCCCCCTGGAGGCTCCTGAGAATTTCTTCCCCCCGGGGTGTTCATAGCTGCCAGAATCGCTGTCCATCTGCACCTGGTTATCTATGTCTTCGCTAGGGCCCAAAACAACATTTCCTCCCATGCCAAGCTCTCTGTGGGCAAAGAGGCCCATCAGGGAAAGCTGCCCTTTGCCCCAGTCATCTAGCTCATCCTCTGAATCATGTTCTGGCACTGCTGGTTCTAATGCTAATGGGACCCCAGGTCCTGACCCTGCCCTCCAGGCACAACCGAGAACGCTGCTTTCACAAATGGTGAGATATTTGAAGGAGAAAAGGAAAAAGGGCCCTATAACCAAAATTTAAAAAGATAAAATGGATTGGTGAAAGAAAGGAGAAAAAGTTGAAGATATTAAAGCGGGTTTTGGGACTTTTCCGTGCAAAAAGTACAGTCAGAGGTTTTATGCTATGCGTGTTTGCTTTGAAATCGGGTTCCTTTCCAGAATCAGACAGGCACTTGCAATGAGAATAAACACTGTGATTGAGCATTCTAATACACCCCCGTGCCTGACTTGAGATAACATAGGCTAGATGGGTGAAAGCAGTACAGATTGTGCCATGGGAGAACTTATGCGAATAGAGAAAGCACTGCGCATGACAGAGAGTCTGCCCCCCCGTTAAATTTTACAGGGAGCTGTATCAAAAGAACAGTGAATAAGAAAGAAATAAAAGTGGGAATAAAATAATAAGGAGGATAAAAACATGCTAAGCGAAGAAATAACACAGGAAGAAATAATTCCAGGTAATTAAGGGCTGAAGCAATATAAGGCACCTGGTATAGATGGTATTCTTGAATTTTATTAGACATTTATGCATGAGTTGGCACCATATGGCAGCAATGTTTAATCTATGCCATAAAGGAAGAGTCGTCATGGAAAGGCAGTCCCAAACAGAAAGAAACCTTACAACGCAGGAAACACCCATTTGCCAGCTTAGAAATAGGCTTCAAAGAAAGGTATGTTTGTAGCAAATAAACTTTCCACCCAAAACCTAAAGGCCCATAAAACAACTAGTTAAAAACTACCAGCATCCTCCGGGGCTGCCAACGACTCTCCTCTATTCTGACAGCATGATTGGCTGCCAATAAGGGCGGTTGCATAACTCCTGTACTGGCCAGCCAACATAGCATTCCAACCCATAACAAGCTGTCAGAGGAGGATAGGAGCAGACAAGGGCTGAGGCACAAAAACAACTCCCACAGAAAATTTACACCCTACAATCTGAATCACTCCCAAAATTGACAGTAAGGCTTCATTAACTAAATTTCCTTGACTAGGCCTCCTTAATGGAATGCTGTTTACGCTCTGAATTGATAGTAGGCTTCATTAACTGATTCTCCCGACTAGGCCTCAGCTCATTGCACATTGTGTGTATGGCCTGATTTGACAGTAGGCTTCGTGGCACGTTACCGGCTGAGCCTCCGACTCATGTGGGACATTTGTGTATGTACAATTTGCAGTAACCTACCTTGGCACAGAGCCCCTATGACCCACGCTACATTCTACAGTTTGGAGGAGGGTGGACCATGAATTATGGGACTTGAAGTACCTCCATGGATAATGGGATTTGTACTACTTCACAACCATCATTCCCCACCTGCCACTAATGGCCCAGAACCAAGGCCGATAGACCAAACTTGGCACACATGCCCTCCATGACCCAAACTCCATCCGACTGCAGTTCAGGGAGGACACACCATCTGGATAAATGGGATTTCAGTACCTCCACTCACTTCCAACCACACAAGCATCAACCTCATCAGCAGCAGACGGAAAAGACAAAAAAACGTGCATATCCACAAGCTATGCAGAGCATGTAACACACACCAACAACTCCCCAGGACTTCAACATCCCACCCACCAGAGACAGCCCACAGCCGGCCGCAGCCAGGCCCCCAACAACACCTTAACTAGCAACAATTCCAACACCCATACTCAGACTTTCTCATCACCTAAATAGGGCACAGCAACGCGTGCCGGGTACAGCTAGTGAGTTATATATGAGAGGTCTTGTCCCGGAATCGAGGACACTTTCACAAATTATTCCAGTATTGAAGCCAGATAGACAACCAGAGCTCCCAGAATCATATCGTCCGATTAGTTTAGTAAACCAAGATTATAAGATATTCATGAAAATTGTAGCAAATAGGTTGGAAGTTATTTCATCAAAGATTATAGGAGAAGACCAAGATGGGTTTGTCAAGGGGGAGAGAAAACAGTGAACCCCTAAAAATTTGTTAATCGTTTGCCAGGGGCAAAAAAAAAAGAAAAAATTTTCAAAATTTTTAAAATTAGATTATATAAAACTTTTGACAAAGTAAATCTTTAATATTTGATAGATTATGTAAAAAACTAAAATTTGGGGGGTAACTTCTTTAAATGATCAAAAAAAAGTATATAGGGAGAATAAGGCTTGTATTAGAGTGAATGGACAAAAAAACGGAAAACATTGAAAAAAATGGAACCAAACAAAGGGGGTCCGTTATCCCCCTGTTATTTGCTCTGGCAATAGGCCCCCCAGCATATAAAATACAGAGGGGGGAAACATGGGAAGGGTATAAGATTGGGGGGAAGGAGGGGGTGAAATTGAACTTGTATGCGGATGACGAATAATTTTTTAAAACAGAGGCCAAGGGAAATGACCAAATCAATTAAAAAAAAACTTGGGGGGTTTAAAAATTCAGGGCTATCAGTTAAAAAGGAAAAATCAGAGATTTATTTAACTACGTGCCCAGCCGTTGTGGGCTAGAAAAACCGGGGCCGCCGAGGGGTCGGACGACGCAGGTCCCCTTCGCCAAAACCGACGAACCGGGGGTGGCGCGGGAGGGGAGAGCGAGTCCCGGGGGCTTCAGGAGCCGGAAGATTAGTTTTTTCAAGCATTAACACTGAGGGAACACACATTGGGGTTGGGGGGAGCAATTGAAGTGGGGTTTGATTTTAGGCAAAAGAAATGGGGGGTGCAGGATCAAAGCAGAAGAAAAAGACCCCCTTTTAAATTTTTTAGATAACTGGGACAGGTTTTGCCTGTTGGCAGTAGAAAGGGAAAACCCCCAAAAAGATGGAAAACTTTTGAACTAGTAATCTTTCACAGAAGTTTGGCCTTCCGTCCGTGAAAAAGGGGGGGGCCCAAAACATGGACTTGGGGTTTGGGGGTAAGTGTCCCAAAAACGAGGTTTTTTTTTAGTCCATCCAAATGACCAGTGGTTTTTATTCTTTAAGGGAAACCCCTTCGCTCAAGGGGGTTTTGGGGGGCGGCCCAAAAAAATCCGTGAGAAGAAAGGGTGCTTTTTAAAAAAGGGGGGGTGAAAAAAGCCCCCCGGGGCTGCCCGGGGGGCAAAGAATTCCCCCTTTAAAAGGGGGAAAACAGAGAGAGA
>JARBWK010003820.1:0-11550 GCA_030556195.1 Anolis apletophallus | reverse complement strand
AGCGCCACATTCCCCCAGATACCCCGGGGAGGCACCCAGGGGGTGAAACCAGCCCCCCCCTCAGCGGTTTGGGGGGTTTGGGGATGGGCCTCCCGCCCCTTTGCCCCCCGGGGGCCGGGGCCAAAAGCCCCCCAAAAAAAACCCAAAACCCCCAAAAAAAAAAAACATGGCCCCCAACCCCATTTGGTCCGGAAAAACACCCCCCCGGGAATTGTCCCCCCCCCCCGGGGGAAAAACAAAAACCCCTTGCCTCCTCTTCTGGGAGCGGAAAGGAGGGGGCAAAGGGGGGCCCAAAAAGGGAATGGACGGGCAATCCCCCAAACGCCCCGGGGGGCGTTTTTCCCCCTTGGACAGAAAGGGAAAAAGGAAAAAAAGGGCCCCCCAAAAAGCCCAGGGAAAAGGACAGGAAACCCAAAAAAAAAGACACAAAATAACAACAAACAACAAAAAAAAAACCCACAAAACCCCCAAAAAACCCCCAAAACATATACTGTACACAAAACCAAAATATAAAAACATATAGACAATAAAATACAGTAAATAAAATAAACATAAAAAATAAACAAAATAAAAACAAAAATAATAAATATACAAAAAATAAAAAATAAAACATATAAAAAAAATAAAAACAAAACCAATATACGCAATACAAAAAAAACAAAAATATATATATATATACAAAAAAAAACATAAAAAAATTTTTAAATAAAAAAAATAATAAATACAAAAAACAAAAAACAAAAAACAACAACACATACCCCCAAAAATAAACACAATATGCATACACAAAACACAAAAGGAAATAATAAACAAAATACATAAATATAACACAAAAAAAAAATACTCCCAATAAAAAAATAACACAAAAATATATAAAAACATACATACAAAACAAATCAAACACAAAATCCCCCCCAAAATAAAAACTATAAAAAAAACAAATAGAAAAAACACACACACACATGCATACAAAATATACACACATAAAACACATACTCCCTCTTTTTTCCAACCCTTACACCCCCAAAATTTTCCCACATCTCCTACATAGGGGACAGCCGCGGCCGGGGGGGAACAGGATATAAAAAAAAAAACCCAAAAAAAATATAAATCCCGGTGTTATTACTAAAATTTTTACCCCGCACTGTCCAGTCGTTCAAGATCAGAGTTTTTTCTGCTACACTGCATTTGGGGAAAAAAAGCTCAAAAAAAAAGGTTTTTTAAAAATTTTTTTCAAAAATTTTTTGGGGGGGGGGGCCCACTGATATCCCTAGGGGGGGGGTTTTAAACCCAGGGGCCACCTCTGAGAAAGGGGCCCCCCCCCTCGCTCCCACCAACCCCCTCTGTAAAAGCGGGACTGGGGGAGGGCCCCCAAAATCTTTAAAAGGGCCTAGATCCCTGTTTTCAACCTGGGGGTGGGGCCCCCGGGAAATTGAGGGTTTCAAGGGGGCCAAGAACCCTCAAAAAAACATAGGAACCCTTTTTTGGGAGAAAACTGAAGATTTCCGCCTTCATCTCTTCCTTTTTTGGGGTTGGTGAACCAATTTTTCCCGTTCAAAAACATCGTCCCCCCCCCCCCCAGTTTTCCCAAAATTGGCCCCCGTCAGTAGTGTGGGCCTCAAATTAAAAACTCTTTTCCTTTAAAAACACAAAGGGCCCAAAATGACCCATGGGGGCCGGGGACCCCGGGGGGCCCTTTGGGAGGAAACCCTTCCCCGCTGGCCCTTGGCCCCCCCCTTTTGCTGCAGCGGAGGCTTTCGCATGGGCCCTGGGTTTTAGGCCCAGTCCCTCCCCGTCACCAAAACTTTTCTCCCCCCCTTAGTCACGGGGTTAAAAGTGGTAACCTGGGGCCCTTTTTTGACAGCCCCAATCCGGGTTAGGTTTTGGGTTTTTTCCCCCCCTTTTTCGTTTTGGAGAAAAAGGGAAAAAAAAGGAAAAAAGAAAAAAAGGTTGGGTGGAAAATGGGGGAGGGAAGGGGGGAGGGGGGGGGAAAAAGGGGTGGGGGCTTTCTTCTGTCCCAACCGGGGGAAAGGGAAAACAGGAAAAAGGAAAGGAAAGGGCCCGGTTCCTGGGGGGGCATGGTGGCCTGACAGGGGCTTTATGGGCCCAGAGTGGGAGGATTTGAAAAGGGTTTGGGGGACTGGAGAAGAGAAGATTTTCAGCAGCCGATTGGCCAAAATGTTTCCAGGGTTCTGATTGGCTGCCGCCTCTGGCGGGGTTGCTGAGGCCAACAGTTCCACTGCGTTCTGCCCTTTGTGAGAAACAGGGCTGGCTGCCCTGCCTTAAAACTTTTTGGGGTGTAGAATTATGCTTTTTATTAAAGGCAGAGGGTTAAATACTGGATATTTCCACGAATTTAAAACAAGACACCCTACCTTGACATTTTTTATTTTTATTATTTGTGCAATAACTTAAGCCCCCCCTTCTCCAGTGCGACTCACAGAAAGCAACCATTCCTTCCAAAAACACATAATAAAAATACATATGTTAACCAATTAAACTAGTAACGAACTTTGTTTGTTCAAAGGCTGGCTATCCTCAGCGCTTCTTTGATCAAAGCTTGGACCTCATTCTCAGAACACACTCCCTTTTTGGGGCTCAACAGCTCCGCCTGTACTCTCCTCAGGCGACTTTTTTTAAACGATCAACGGGCTTTTTTCTCCTCGGGAACCTAGTTTTGGGCCCCACTGATAAACGGGCCCTGCCTGCTCCTTCTCAGGCCACTTTTTGGGCCCCTGTAACGGGCTCGGCCTGCTAAACTTCTCAGGCGACACTACTGCACCGCCAGCATATGCATCCCCTCGGGAGCCATTTTTGGGCCCCCGGCTCAACAGGCCCCGGCCCGCCCTCTCCTCAGGGCGACCTTTTTGGCCCAAACCCAACAAGGCGTGCCACTCTCCTCGGGACGCACTGCGGCATGCTCCAACCCGGTTGGTGTATCCCCCGGACGGCGGGGGTTTTTGGCCCGGCCCCAACAGGCGCTGCCCCTTTCTCCTCAGGGCGGCCAAGCCCGGGCCCAAGGGGGCCAGACTCTAAACCTCCAGGCGGCCCGGCACTTTGACCCAACGCTCGACCTGCTCATCTCTCAGGGCGACACATGGCTGGCTCCCCGGCTGGCGTCCTTCCTTTGGCCCACTGCCTCCAACAGGCTCCCGGCCTGCTCACTCTCCTCAGGACGACACTAACTTTAGCCACTGACTCAACAGGCTTGGACACCTCCTCTCCCTCAGGACAACACTAGCTTTGGCCCCACTGACTCCAACAGGCTTCGGCCTGCTCACTCTCCTCAGGACAACACTAGCTTTGGCCCACTGACTCCAACAGGCTCCGGCCTGCTCACTCTCCTCAGGACAACACTAGCTTTGGCCCACTGCCTCCAACAGGCTCCGGCCTGCTCACTCTCCTCAGGACGACACCCCAGCTTTATTTTCCTGACTCCAACAGGCTCCCGGCCTCACTCTCCTCAGGAGGACACTAGCTTAGGCCCACTGACTCTAACAGGCTTTTGCCTGCTCACTCTACTCAGAACGACACTAGCTTTGGCCCACTGACTCTAACAGGCTTCGGCCTGCTCACTCTCCTCAGGACGACACTAGCTTTGGCTCCTCAGGACGACACTAGCTTTGGCCCACTGACTCCAACAGGCTTCGGCCTGCTCACTCTCCTCAGGATGACACTAGCTTTGGCCCACTGACTCCAACAGGCTTCGGCCTGCTCACTCTCCTCAGGATGACACTAGCTTTGGCCCACTGACTCCAACAGGCTTCGGCCTGCTCACTCTCCTCAGGATGACACTAGCTTTGGCCCACTGACTCCAACAGGCTTGGCCCACTGACTCCAACAGGCCTGCTCACTCTCCTCAGGATGACACTAGCTTTGGCCCACTGACTCCAACAGGCTTCGGCCTGCTCACTCTCCTCAGGATGACACTAGCTTTGGCCCACTGACTCCAACAGGCTTCGGCCTGCTCACTCTCCTCAGGATGACACTAGCTTTGGCCCACTGACTCCAACAGGCTTTGGCTGACTCACTCTCCTCAGGATGACACTAGCTTTGGCCCACTGACTCCAACAGGCTTCGGCCTGCTCACTCTCCTCAGGATGACACTAGCTTTGGCCCACTGACTCCAACAGGCTTCGGCCTGCTCACTCTCCTCAGGATGACACTAGCTTTGGCCCACTGACTCCAACAGGCTTCGGCCTGCTCACTCTCCTCAGGATGACACTTTGGCCCACACTTGGCCCACTGACTCTCAACAGGCCCACTTCCAACAGGCCTGCCTGCTCACTCTCCTCAGGACGACACTAGCTTTGGCCCACTGACTCCAACAGGCTTCGGCCTGCTCACTCCTCAGGAGCACACTAGCTTTGGCCCACTGACTCCAACAGGCTTCGGCCTGCTCACTCTCCTCAGGACGACACTAGCTTTGGCCCACTGACTCCAACAGGCTTCGGCCTGCTCACTCTCCTCAGGACGACACTAGCTTTGGCCCACTGACTCCAACAGGCTTCGGCCTGCTCACTCTCCTCAGGACGACACTAGCTTTGGCCCACTGACTCCAACAGGCTTCGGCCTGCTCACTCTCCTCAGGACACACTAGCTTTGGCCCACTGACTCCAACAGGCTTCGGCCTGCTCACTCTCCTCAGGACGACACTAGCTTTGGCCCACACTGACTCCAACAGGCTTCGGCCTGCTCACTCTCCTCAGGACGACACTAGCTTTGGCCCACTGACTCCAACAGGCTTCAACAGGCTTCGGCCTGCTCACTCTCCTCAGGACCACTAGCTTTGGCCCACTGACTCCAACAGGCTTCGGCCTGCTCACTCTCCTCAGGACGACACTAGCTTTGGCCCACTGACTCCAACAGGCTTTGGCCTGCTCACTCTCCTCAGAACCCTAGCTTTGGCCCACTGACTCCAACAGGCTTCGGCCTGCTCACTCTCCTCAGGACGACACTAGCTTTGGCCCACTGACTCCAACAGGCTTCGCCTGCTCACTCTCCTCAGGACGACACTAGCTTTGGCCCACTGACTCCAACAGGCTTCGGCCTGCTCACTCTCCTCAGGACGACACTAGCTTTGGCCCACTGACTCCAACAGGCTTCGGCCTGCTCACTCTCCTCAGGACAACACTAGCTTTGGCCCACTGACTCCAACAGGCTTCGGCCTGCTCACTCTCCTCAGGATGACACTAGCTTTGGCCCACTGACTCCAACAGGCTTCGGCCTGCTCACTCTCCTCAGGACGACACTAGCTTTGGCCCACTGACTCCAACAGGCTTCGGCCTGCTCACTCTCCTCAGGACGACACTAGCTTTGGCCCACTGACTCCAACAGGCTTCGGCCTGCTCACTCTCCTCAGGACGACACTAGCTATATAATACTAATATTGTGCTATGGTAATCTATATAAATAAAAATGTAACGTTCGTTTGTGGGATTGACATAAACACGAATGGGCGAATTGTCACAAAATTTGGACACTATCCCCCTAATGACCATCACTCATAAAACCCTTCCAAAAAAAAGCGGAAAGGAGTTAAAAACCCAAACAAGCTAAACGATGAAAAGCTAAATGACGAAACAGAAAAAAGGGAAGGAAGAGGGAGGGAAGGAAGGGGAGGAAGAAAGAAAGAGAGAGAAAGAAGAAAGAAAGAAAAGAAAGAAGGAAGGAAGGAAGGAAAGAGAGAAGGAAACATTATCATTATTATTATTATTATGTCCCACATTTCTAACCCACCCTTCTCAAACACTGAGGGCGGACTCAGGGCCGCTTACACCGGCAAAAATTCGATGCCAGGATAATACAAATATAAACAAATATAGCAGTTTAAAACAGTAAATAGAACATTAAGTTAAAAACGCATTAAAAACATTGTCACCAATCCATATAGCCAATTCCAGTCCCATTCAGCATCTCAAGTGCGGTCATGCTTGCTGTCGAAAGGCTCGGTCCCAGAACCACAATTTAACCTTCTTTCTGAAAGAAAGGAGGGAAGATGCCGACCTGGAGCGTGTTCCACAGGCATGGGGCCACTGCCGAGAAGGCCCTGTCCCTTGTCCTTGCCAAGGACACTTGCGACTGAGAGGTGGGCCTCTCTAGACGATCTTAAACTGCGGCGCGGCGTAGGGGAGATACGTTTGGACAGGTAAGCTGGGAAGCATGGAAGCAAGCAAAAGGAAGGAAGGAAGGAAGGAAGGAAGGAAGGAGAGAAGGAAAGAAAATAAGGGAAGGAAGGAAAGAGGCAGTGAAAGGAGAGAAGGGAGGGAAGGTAGACTGTGTGGCAGGAACAGCTAGTCCGAATGTATCTCCTTCTACGTCCCACCTCGGAGTTTAAGATCTTCTGGGGAGGCCCTGCTCTCGGCCCCGCCTCTGACACAAACGCGCTTGGTGGGGACGAGGGACAGGGCCTTCTCGGTAGTGGCCTCCCGCCTGTGGAACTCGCTCCCCATGGAGAAATTAGGTTATCGTCTTCCCCTCCTCTCCTTCAGAAAGAAGTTGAAAACATGGGTGGGGGGCAGGCCTTGGGGTGATTATGCTGAGAATGACAATGACAATGACGACAATTGCTATGGTAATGGACTATGGACAAGCCTGATGGAATCTCCAACCACAGAATTCGGCCAGATAAGGCCACAAAGCTGTTATATTTAAGCATATTTTAATTGAATTGTATAAATCCTCAGCGTCTCATTACTAAAATCGTTACCCAATCGCACTGTCCAGTCGTTCCGAAGATCAGAGTTTGTCTGCTACACTGCATTTGGGAAAGCTTGCTCAAAAAGTCAGGTTTTAACTTTTTTTGTGGGATGTTAGGAGGGTGGGGGCCGATCTGATATCCCTAGGGAGGGCGTTCCATAGCCGAGGGGCCACCGCTGAGAAGGCCCTGTCCCTCGCCAACCGAATCTGTGAAGAAGGCGGGACTGAGAGCAGGGCCTCCCCAGAAGATCTTAAGGTCCTAGATCAGTGTTTCTCAACCTGGGGATCGGGACCCCTGGGGGGTTGATTGTGAGGGGATTTCAGAGGGGTCGCCAAAGATCATCAGAAAACACATAGGAACGCTTTTGGTAGATAAGGCTGAAGATTTCTCTGCCTGTCCTCTTCCTTTTTGGTGTTGGTGAACTACAACTCACAGAATTCAGTGTGCCAAGCTCGGTGCAGATGCATTGTGGGCTGGGTTCAAAGTGCTCTTTGATTGTAGGTGAACTATAAATCCCAGCAACTACAACTTTCAAATGTCAAGCTCTATTTTCCCCAAACTCCACCAGTGCTCAAATTTGGGCATATTGAGTATTTGTGCCAAGCTTGGTTCAGATGCAACATTATTTGAGTCCACTGTGCTTTCTGGATGTAGGTGAACTACAACTCCACAACTCAAGGTCAATGCCCCCCAAACTCTTCCAGTATTTTCTGATGGTCATGGGAGTTCTGCGTGCCAAGTTTGGTCCAATCCCATTGTTGGTGGAGTTTAGAATGCTCTTGGATTGTAGGTGAACTATAAATCCCAGCAACTACAACTCCCAAATGTGCGAAATGTGGGTACAGTGAATGAAAATACCTCCTGCCTCTCAGAGATTGACATGATGATTCAGAACAGGAGGAAAATGACAGTTATGAAGGAGCAACGAAAATAATTATGTTGTGGTTGGGGGTCACCACACAACATGAAGAAAGGTATTAAGGGGGGGGGGCACGGCAACCAAATCATACCTATATACTATATATAAATGGACACGGCGATTGGTCACAGGAGCAGAACGACCGTTATGAAGTGCCAGCTAAAATGGCCTCAGCAGTTGAGGGTCAACACAACAACAGGAGACGCTGCATCAATGGGTCGAGGAGGAGGCATTGGGGAGGAACGGGAGGGCTGCGGGTGGGGGCTTGGGAAGGAGGGGGCTGCGGGGGGCGGGCGGCTGAGAACCTGGAGCCCCAACAGAGCTTTGAAGGAAAGAAGGAGGCAAGATGGCGGGAAGGAAGGAGGAGGCCCTGAGGCGGCGGAGTCTGCCCGGCAACAGGGGGAGGGGGCGTGGCCCAGCTGGCCTCCCAGTCCCTGATTGGTGCCGCCACCGCTGGCCTTGCCCCTCTCCCTCCTGTTGCCGGGCAGAGAGCGGCGCGCAGGCCAAAGGGAGGGGGGGAGGAGGGCCTTCCTTCCTTATAATAATAAACTTTATAACCCGCCTCCATCTCCCCAAAGAGGACTCGGGGTGGCTCACATGAGGCATTAAGGGGTCAGGGCATGAGGAAGGGCGAGAGACCCTGTCCTAGGTTGTTCCTTCCTCAAAGTGACTCCTTTTACTCCTGAAGAAGGCAAGGCCCAAGATGACCAGAGTGACCAGGGAGACCCCAGAGTGCTGCTCCCACCTCGCCAGGAGGAGTCTCTCCTCTGAACTGACCCTTGGCAGGAACCTTCCCAGACTGGCCGTTAGCCCCGCCCCTTTCCTGCTGCCGCCTGGAGAGCTGTGTCGCTATGGCAACGCCTGGGCCTCAGGCCTAGTCCCTCCAGTCAGCCAAGGCTTCTCTCTCTCCCAACCTCCATCCACAGGCCTCAGACCCACGTGATGACCACTAGGCATTTCATGACAGCCCCCAATCCACTGCAAGTCCAGGCCTGGGCCCACTCCGGCCCTCCCGCTTTGGCCCTTTGGAGAGAGAAAGAAAGAAGGCCTGGGATGAAGACTCGCCGGAAGGAGGAGAGGAAAGAGGAGGAGGGAGGGGCCAGAGCGGCCAACTCTTCTCTTCTCTCCCAGCCGAGTGATGCTCTCGTGTTCCAGGGCTTTCCCAGTATAAAGGGAAAAACCATGGGACAGCTGCTGCACACGAACTACAAGAAAAACAAGAGGGGGTGGAGGCAAGAGCCGTGAACCGCCCCTGGGAACGTGTGAGAACAACACAAATGTATGCAATAAATGTTACAGCTAAACAGCGTTTCACATGAAATAAATCAATAAATATTTAATGTAACTAGTTGTCTTTCATTAAATGTGGCGGCGGAAAGGAGTTCCCTGCGTCATCCAAAGGGGACACAGTCCCGGATGTCTCCCAAACAATAACAAAGTTCCACTTTAAGAAATAATAATGCAGTCCTATACAGAGACACCAATATATATAATGATCATGTATTCTTGGAAAGACATTCCATGGTCGACGAAAATAATGCGCGCCTTCGTTTCGCCCCCGGAGGGGCTTCTCAGGACCAGTGGGCGTGGCCAAGGTAGCGATGTTGCAGACGTCAGAAAACAGGAACCGCACTGAGATACAATATACTAATGCATTTCTAAGTATCTACTACAGATTCGAATGGGTAGCAGCCCAGGGCAATGGAAAGAATGGCATATAAAGATACATAAAGCGTATGCATACCTAAGCATGGGGGAAACACAGGCACCGCAAGTGCTGTCAATATCGCTGGGATATCGGGCAGGAGGCGCAAGGGAGCGAGAGAGCCAGGTTTAAGTAGAGCTAATACAAATTCTTGTCCGGGTTCCCTGGTGGTTTTCCCTGACATAAAGGCCCCCGCAGCAGCCACAGGATAAACAATATACTAAATTCTTTGAGTTGCACGTTGCCCATGAGTAGATCCTTACTAAGACTAAAAAGGAATTCCTCTCTGGACCATCATTTCAAAAAAGATGCAAACATCTTTGTAAATAATTTAAGACAAAGAGGGTATCCCCCCAGAGTACTAGATAGTGCTGTTAAAAGAGTCAATACTACCCCTAGAGAAACTCTCCTTAAATCCCAGTCTAAAACATCCCCCACCAATATTATTTGGCCCCTTACCCTGACCCCCCATTCTCAAAAGATTAAAAAGATTGTGACTAACTTCTGGCCCTTGGTTAGTTCCATTCCTGGCCTAGAAAGACCTCCTTTAATTGCATTTAAAAGAACTCAAAACTTAAAAGACATACTAGTCCATACAAGGGATTCTACTATGGACCCCCCACCCACCAACCCCCTTTCCAAAGGGACAAAATCATGTGGAAAATGCAGTATATGCAAACACATCTCCACCTCCACATACATAACAAGTCCATATAATCACAAAACCTATAAGATCTACTCATGGGCAACGTGCAACTCAAAGAATTTAGTATATTGTTTATCCTGTGGCTGCTGCGGGGGCCTTTATGTCGGGAAACCACCAGGGGACTCCGGACAAGAATTTGTGAACACAGATCACGCTTTCGAACGGGGTGTGACAATTCCATACTTTACACACATTTCAAAGCCCAAAATCCCTCCCACGACAACTTTAAAGTGTTGGTATTAAAGAAGGTTCACCCAAAACCACACCAAAACATAAAACAATTACTCCTGCAGCTTGAAAATAAATGGATAGTCAATTTACAATGCGAGGAACCTCAAGGGTTAAACAATCAATTATCAATCAGTGAACTCCTTGTGTAAAATCACCTGTATTAGCTCTACTTAAACCTGGCTCTCTCGCTCCCTTGCGCCTCCTGCCCGATATCCCAGCGATATTGACAGCACTTGCGGTGCCTGTGTTTCCCCATGCTTAGGTATGTACGCTTTATGTATCTTTATATGCCATTCTTTCCATTGCCCTGGGCTGTTACCCATTCCGAATCTGTAGTAGATACTTAGAAATGCATTCGTATATTGTATCTCAGTGCGGTTCCTGTTTTCTGACGTCTGCAACATCGCTACCTTGGCCACGCCCACTGGTCCTGAGGAAGCCCCTCCGGGGGCGAAACGAAGGCGCGCATTATTTTCGTCGACCATGGAATGTCTTCCCAAGAATACATGATCATTATATATATTGGTGTCTCTGTATAGGACTGCATTATTATTTCTTAAAGTGGAACTTTGTTATTGTTTGGGAGACATCCGGGACTGTGTCCCCTTTGGATGACGCAGGAACTCCTTTCCGCCGCTTTACGACGTCCACTCACTTGCATGTGAGTTTACCGCCCGTATCTGCTGTATATTAATTTGAATAGTAAAAAAAGACAGCATGTATGCTATATTATGATAACAGATATTGTTTAAATTATCCTTAATACCATGGATAAATGTTTATGTTGGAACCTGAGAATCTATCTTGCCTGATATTTACATTTATGCTACATTGTTCCTTTCATTAAATGTGGTCAAAGGCGATACTAAGGGTTGCCGAAATGGGTTCAAAGCAATGTTTTCAGTAGCTAATAAGCAATCAAATTAACAATGACAAAAAGTCAATAATATATAATAACAGTTAATTCACTGTAGCGAAATCATTAAATGGTCAAATATAATTTGATATTATACAATGCACGTAATATAGCTGACATAAACAATTATACAATGCACGGTAATATCACTGACGTAAGCAAAAACAAAAAGATAAGGCAGAATAATACTCTCTGCATCTCATGAAGTAATTGTCGCTAATAAGATGTGAAGTACATCATATATCAAAATACACTGCTGTTAACTCATAAGAATCCATTATTGAACATAATACTCAATACTGCAACGAATATAAACATATAATGTAGGGAAACACCCTTGGTAAACTGCAAAGAGGGTACTAGTCGGCACCCC